>VXAU01000439.1:372438-444657 GCA_013399695.1 Formicarius rufipectus | reverse complement strand
AAAAAAAAAAAAAAAAGGAGTTGGACAGGGAAAAAAATCACTTCAATTCAAGGGCAAAATAAGAAACAATTGACTGGAAAAATCTTTCCACAACTTGTATTAGCAAAAGGGTCTTCTGGGGAAGATTTGTCTGTGCTGGTGGGGATCAAATCACCTGTCAGGTTTCTGAAGGGACACATCAATCTTATTTGACATATTGCTGATTGCTCCATTAAATCACTACTGTGGTCCTGATTTATCTCATCAGGTTAGATTAATTTTTCTTTGAGGATACTTGAAATGGTACACTGTTTTTCAAATTTCTCGACTGAAGGCTCTTCAAATAAAGGTTTTTCATTGAACTAGTGTAATGGATAATAAAACTCTATCCTAATAATGAGGTATTTTAGAACATGCAGTTTTGTTCTGTATGGGATGTTGAACTAGCACACAAAATTGTTTTTTTTTCTTTTGCTGTTATTTTCTTTTTTTTTTTTAAAAAAATTTTTATTTTTATCTTTTCTTTCTCTATTCCTCTTTGTTTACTTTTTTCCATTTCTGTTTTTTTCTTCTCTTCCTTTGCTTTCATTTTCTCTCTTCACAGTTCTCTTTTCCATCTCATCTGTCATTTCTCTCATTTTTTCTCCATTGAAAACTACCTAAAGTATTTGAAAAATCAAAGTTCATTTCCTAAAGTTCTCCACTAACTTTTAGGTCAAAGAAGAGAAAAATCAAACAGCTCTGGAGAACAATAAAACTTTTAGAATGCAGTGGTTTCCTCTGACAAAAATAGCTCTGAGAAATTTATCATATGCCTTTACAATGTTCCTGGATTTTCTATTAATATTTTGCATGTGCACCCAGAGCTTTTGATGTATGAATATTTAAGCAATCCAAAGAAATGACTAAATTAAATTATCACTGCTTTAAATATTTCTACTTTAAATATTTCTCTCTTGACTTTTGCAAATAGGGATATGGTAGTCTCAAATCCATATTTGAATAGATTATGCTCATAGTTGAGGTGACAGCAGGAAAATGACTTACAGCAGCCATGACCTTGGCACCCCTTAGATGGAAACTTGAGAACAAATCTGTGACCCAGAAACTTCCCAACTAGAAGTTCTCTGGAAATATCTGGTGATATTTCAGCATGGCTGCTCCCCTCAAGCCAGCTTAAAGAGTTATCATGGCACGTGATATTTCCTGGGTGTTACACTACAGTTACCATATATAATCTGTATTTCAACATCTCCAAGAGATTATTAATTTAAAATCCCAGTCTCAGTTAACAACCACTAATATTTGCTCAGTCTTAACATCCACTGCAAGTAAACTGTTGCTGATGAATCAGGAGTCAGAGCACACAATCAATATGGATATGGGTGACATTGCCATAAGACTGCTTTAAGGTGTGGTTAAAGGGATTGATTATGCAGCAAAGCGGTCTGTCAGTCAATAGTTTCCCTGTTCTGCTTTTGCCCAAGATAAGGACTGGTACTGTGAGTTTCTTATCTGCATAGCTCACTTCTCCTACAAAGTAGCATCATATATATATATTCCCAAGGATGTGCACAGGGACATGTAGGAATTATGTGTAGACTGTTCTGAACAAGGAAAGTATGCTCAACTTTCTCTCTAACATCTTTCCAGTTGCCTGTCACAGTAGGAGGACTGCAACAGGTTATCTGGATATGGCTGGTGGTATGATAATTCTCAATAGGCAGCTGTGCTCTGGAGCCTGTGCCTGAGTCCAGCCGGACTGATTTTCTCCCTAAACGTTCTCTGTACTACACTTGGTGGGACTGGCCTTGAATCCAACTTTTTAATTATTTTTATTTGTTATTATTATTATTTTTTCAGCATCAATTTGATAATGTCAAGTTTCAGATTTACAGACTGGAGGACAAAACAAGGGGCCCTGAGACATCGACTGTGAACTCACCATTGTGAGAAATGAATGAGTTAAAACGGGGGAGTCAATTAGGAAGGTTGTACACATAGAAGCTAAAGACATGTCTCTTAATTGAATGAGTAATGCATGAAGCAACAAGATCTGCTTTCCCCCAGGAGGTTTATGTTTCAACAACTGCATCACTTTGCATAAAGGTAAGCCTTGCTGCAACTTACTTTAGTAAAATAGCTTTCCATTGTGATGATGGTCATGTCCCGTTGAGAATGGTTTATGGAATGAAATAGAAACCTGAAAATTATGCAGATTGTTACTGGCAGTGGCACAACAGCTGCCATCTGATTACTTTTGACTGAGACTCTGTTTCAGCACATTCTTAGCAACTTTTGTTGGACAAATTGAAGGAAGACTTCTTTGCTTGTGGAGTGTCAAGTGCTGATCATAACACCTGGACTACTCTGGTTACAGACTCTTAATTTCTGCTTCACCACAAGATAACTACATTGATCAGTTTTTAAATTTATGCCTGATATATCGAAGAAATTATTAAATGTTCGGAAAAGTTCAGCATTGAAGCTTTTCTGGTCAGCTTGAAAATTCAGATAAAACAGAGCAGTCATTATATCTTAAAGATATATGTCAGGGAAGGAAAAAAAAACCATGTTCATGTATCTGCTAAAACTTAGTGAAGGCATTGCATCAGACCCCTGTATAAAAAAGTGCTAAGTATAGAGAATGCCAATAAATGCCCAACAGCTTCTGTGTCAAACTTAATACAATTTTAAACAGTGTCAACTCAGTTTCCTTAGTGCCTGACACATACCCTTACAAGAAACTGGCTCTTTATAAAATTGACTGAGCACTATTGAGATCTTAATTCTAGATTTAAGATGAAATAGCCTTGAGGCTTAATTCAATATAATGCATCTGAGAGTCCCCAAAAGGCAGAATTCTGCCCTTTGCTTCATCAAAAAGCTAGCCTGAGGGGAGGAAACAAAGAGAGAGTTACATATGGTTTTATGTCAGCATTTTGCCTTCTTGTGCAAGGCAGTGCTTCACTGTTCTAGTGAAGTTTTCTTTTCAGGAACTGCAGCCCTATCCTCATTAGAATAAAGAATCCCATATCTGGAATGGTAAGGAGAATACCCATGCATAGTCTAGTTCTATTTTTTTAACTCAAAACCTCGTAAGAGTGAACACATTCAGGAATGTAGCTTCAATAAATAAGTCCTTGAACACTTGAAAAAAAGTATGTAAAAGTGGTATTATTAAGAGATGGTTAAAGACTTGAACCAACCTTTTATATTAGCTATAGAGGCATTGGTAGGTATTTCAAGTTTTTCTGATATAAATCACTGAAGAATGGGCATGTGGTGCTACGTTATCCTTGTTGCACGGATTCTTGAAACTTTATTCTGAGGGTGTGTGGGTTTGTGCACTTGCATTGCTTTTATCTCCAGCTTTCATACTTAGAAGATGTGTTTGCATTTTAAATGATCTGATTTTCACTTGAGGTTTGTTTAGTATTCACTTTGAAGTCGACACTTTTGCTATGTCATTTGAGTTCTACACACTCCAAGGAATTAAGCTATCACTTTGGTATTTTAAATGTTTAAATGATATGTGAAATAACTCCTGGAAGAAACAGTAGCTGTGTTTCAATTTGACATTTCAGCTGTAGCTGCCAGTGTATATCAGCCTATAAACAGTACAAGATATTGGCAAGTCCCAAACAGAACAAAATACGGGCAAAATGAAACGTGCAAGAGTGTTTTGTTTGGAACTTAATACAATGGAAAAGAAATGAAAGAAAACAACATTTTAAGAGTTAGTTATGACAAAAATGCAAATTGAGAAAATGGTTTTTAACACTTTAAATTGGTATTTCCCATTATATTACACAGTAATTTTACAGCTTTCATCTTCTAAAGGACAACACCTTATTTCCTTTTTCTGTGTTTTTAGTCTTTATCACATAGACACAATGTAATAATTACACCATATTCATGCATAGAATATTATTTAGTCTACTTCCTCTTGAAAAGCTGTATTTAACTGGAAGCCTCAAATCATTATGCTGATGTAGACTAGACTGATTTGGCTGGTATGTCACACAGACAAATTCTTGTTTCCTTTATGTTTGTGTTTACACACTCCCTTATATCTTTATGTCTTTATATAATCCTACAACATCTAATAGTTATTTCTTTTCCCAGCTTTGTCCACTCCCCACCTCCAACAACTCTCAACTCAGCTTTTCACTCTTTCAAAATAGGAGTCCAAGTTCAGTCTCCATCTTCCTCTCCTTCTTCCTCTCCCTCTTCCAGACCTCCCTCACACACATATGTTCCGCTAGGGATCATCACAAAAATTATATGAATTTTTGAGGCTTCAGTCAAATTTGGTGGAACTTGGTTAAGAGATTTATTTTATCAAAAAGAAGACAAGTGAGTGGGTAGTTGTAAAAAGAGACAGAGAAATGGACAGAGTAATTACAGAAGCCATGTTTATTTGGTAAATGAGAAAGAAGTCCATAATTTTAAAGACCAGAGCAAGCAGAGTTTTAAAGATATATAAATGGTATCTCAGTGTAGCCCATTTCCTATTCCATTTAGTGAAAGAATTACAGTATAAGAAATAAAACAAAAAGAAGAAGAATGCTGATAAGACACAATTACTCTTTTACAGAGATTGCTGATGCCAGATACAACACTTCTCCAGCATCAGCTGATACAATGGGAGCTATGTCTCAGGCTACTAATCTGTTTATTTATTTATTAAATCCTACCAGTTTTTCTATCACAACTGATCTGATACTTTGTGAACAATATAAATAGCAAAGATAATATCTGACATACCTGTTTATTCTTCAGTTCCAGGCAATGAAATCTGAATTTGAGGAACAATGAAAGCTTGTTTTTTTTACTGAAATCTTTGTTATAGTTCTCTATCAGACAAGTAGAAATAATGTATTTACTTTCACCATTTTCCTTTAACAAGGATATTGGAACTTGTAATGATGGACAGCTTTCCTGAAAGTGGAATATTTCATAGTTTTCGTTGCTGATGGCTGCAATCTGGAATTCTTTTAGTCCTGGAAAACCTATCCAAAAGCCAGTATATCTTACCAAGAGTGTCTTCAGGACTTGGAGATCAGCCTTGATATAGAATAAGATAGCTGTTGAAACCAATACATCAAGAAACTTTTAATCCTTGACATAGTAGTGTTGTGATTTACTAGTTGTTCTAAAGTTAATGAAGGATCCCAATTATGGACATAATGTGCTGTTAGGAACTCAAAGTATGGATAGACAGTCATATTTCTAAATGTTCTGTTAATCTACAAGTTTTTAAATACTCCCATACTAATACTGCTCTGGCTAGGTAGATTAGAACCATGACAGTGTCAGAAAAGGTGACCAATTCTTACCCCTCTAGCAATGTGACACACGGGACGTCACAAGCACAGGGTAGGTTAATAGGTGATGATTAATCCTAACCTGTTCATCTCTGTATAGAAAAGATGCTTGTTCCCCTTACTTGATTAGAGCTGAGTATTGCCTGTTTTCTTTATCATATTCTCCAGTGAAACTCACCGTTGTACCCTCAGCAAGTTTGAAGGTGACACCAAAGTAGTAAGAGTGAGTGACATGCCAAAGGGTCAACCTACCATCCAGAGGGACCTTTGCAAACTGTAGAAATATGCCAAAAGGAACCTCATGATGTTCATCAAGGGGAAGTGTAACGTCCTGAACCTCAGAAGGACCAACCCCATGCACTGACATATGCTGAAGATCAACCAACTGTGAAGCATCTTGTTAGAGAAGAAGCTGGGGGTCCTGATAGATATGAGGTTGTATATAAGCTAGGAATGCATCCTTACTGGAAAGAAGGCAAACCATATCCTCAGCTTCAGTAGACAAAACAGTTGCCAGCAGGTCAAGGCAGGTGTTGCTTCTCATTTAGTCAGGCCACACCTGGAGTGTTGCATCCAGTTCTGGGCTCCTGTACAAAAGAGACATGGAGAACATGCACTGAGGGGTCTCAAGGATAATTAAGGGACAGGAGAACCTCTCATATGAGGAAAGTCTGAGAGATCTGGAATTGTTCAGTGTGAAAAGAGAAGGCTTGGGGTGACCTCATCAATGCATGTAAATATCTGAAAGGAGGGTACAAAGAGGACAGAGCCAAGTTCTTTTCAGTGGTGACCAGTGGCAGGACCAGAGACAATGTGTACAAACTGAAACATAGGAGGTTCAGACAGCACTGTTTCACTGTGAGGGTGGCTGACCACTGGTCCAGATTGCCCAGGGAGGTTGAGAAGATTCCATCCTTGGACATTTTCAAAAACAGTTCAGTCAATGTCCTGGGCTCTAGATAGCCCTGCTTAAATAGGAGAGTTGGCCCAGGTGATCTACAGAAAACCATTTTAACCTCAGCCATTCTTTGGTTCAGTGATTTTGGGAAACCTTAAAATCGTAGAATCTCTTCATTAAAAAGTACAGAAATGAGACCTAACTCTTCTAGGAAGCACGAATTTGTGTTTCTTCACTCAAATTCTCATGGAAATCACATAAGCTCAACTGATAGACCAGAATTCTCAGGAAATACATCACCGCTAACTCCAAAGTGGTCCATCCTCAGTACTTTCATTTTGACATGATATTCATGGTTCAGCCTCACACTGTTTGGCCCTCCTTTCCCATGGCTACCTGGGCCATCCCATGCACTCTACTCATATTTGTCAGCATTCAGGTGGGAGAGTAACTTCCATCTTGCAATGAACCCATGTAGTCAGTTACTTTACCCTCAAGGTCCCCATGATGTTCTGTAGCTCTGATTTGACCTACTACACTGTACCATTTCTACTAACTTATATCAGCAAAAGCTGACTTTGGTCATCTAACATGTGCTAGCTTTGATGTTTTAATGGTGGCTACGTCATCTTGCTCTTTCAAAATGAGTAAAGGGATGCATGTCTTAAATGAAACTACCAATCGAAGACTTGAAACAGAGTTATTCTCGTGGAGCTGAGGTCACGTGTGAAAGCTAGCCTTATTTATGAACAGTGAAGAGGACTGTATCTCCCAAAATATAGCAAACACTTACAGTATTTTTCTTCTAAGCTGTTATAAATCTGACTTATTTCTTCCTAAGTGTTTTTTGACTGAGCATATAAAAAATGAAAACACATTTATAAATGCCCTTATTTTGTCTTTTTTTTTTTTTTTTAATGAACATCATTTTTGTAATTTTCAGAGCTGAAAAACATTTTTTAGAGCTGCTTCTCTTTCATAGGTTTTGCATGTGTTTATGTTTTATTTTTCCAAATATTAAATTTTTATGTTAAGATTTCCTCATTTTACTTTCATAAACCTCCGAACACCCTAAAGTTTCCTTTATTTGTATTTCTCATGTTTCTTTTCCACAGTACAGTTATCTCTGTTAATTGGATATTGCTTTTCACTTCCAAGTTCTGCTATTGCGATTTAATGTTGTTTGCTGGACTGAGCAGAGAGCAACTAGCAGAATTTATGCCATGTCCACACTCTTCATCCTGAGCAGAAACCTGCTCTGTTAACATTTCCTTTGAATTTTTGTACAGACAAGTTTTGACTTGGTTCATTTTACTCAGCTATTGCTTAAAAAGTGGTTAACAAACAAAACAAACAAACAAAATAAACCACAAATGTCTTCTAAAGAATAAAAAATACAAGAAAATGAAAAAGAAGCTATGTTCAAAAAGAGAGAACTCTGAGATAATCTGAAAAATGTCAGTCTGTGATGCACTTAAAACAACTGGTTTTATGAGTAAAAGGCAAAGAAATTAACTATTGTAGATAAACTGTCTTTATGTTGTACATGAAGCAAAATAATAAATATATTACATACATAAAATATGATGTTTTTCAAAAAGATACAAGGAGACCAAAACCAGCTTGGCAGCAAGGGGTCTGTCTAGAATGTCAGCTAAACCTCGGGAAAGCGCTGGGGGAGTGTCTCTGGTCTGATAAGATTTAATCCAGCCTGCAGACATCTGCTGCCACAGTATCTCCAAACTGCCTGCAGTTGACAAGATTTGTGGTTTCTGTGTACTCCCTAGCCTGGGTGGAAACTCATTTATCAATCCCTTTGTTCCTCCTGTCTTATGTTCATCAACCTTGCATTCCTGAGCTCTTCCATAGTGAACATAATATAATCTTTTAATTGTAATATCTCCTCCTATATTTAGCATAAAACCAGCCCCTGAGATGAATATTTACTCACTGAACCTATATATTGTATCATGTAGCTTCAATAAACATCTTTGTTTGCCCCCCAAAATGGAGATCATGTTTCCCCGACCTCCAAAAAGATACCTGTTTTTCTGACTTCTGTTTTTGAGCTCATGTTTTTCCCTATACTTAGTATTTTACCAGATTTTGGACAACACACTTATGGAAAGTTGCATATGATTATAAAATACTGTCCTGGAGAACGTGTCTGTTTTCTGAAGCATAAAAACAAGCAGGAATGGGAAATTTTGGATTAATCTAATTTTTGTCATTCCCAGTGTGATCAGAGAAATCCACAGTTGGCTGTTTAAAGATTAAGATGGGAAACTTAGGTGAAAATATGATTCAAATTGAGTACAGCAAACAAAGTTAGAAGAAGAAAGTATAGTAGTGCAGTGAATTGAGTGTTATGAGGGTAAGAAGAACCGATATTTCAGTTCCCCTAAGTACCCTCTCACCTGAGTTATGGAAAAAATGGCAGCTGGAATATTAATATAGTAATCTAGTTCTTGCCCTTGTGAGGTTAAATCCTGACAAAGAAGGTTATTTTTTACTGTTGCAAGTTGTTATACTTACATTCCTCCCTAAAGTCCTACTCTGGCTCTGCCCTAAAAAGAAAGGCTGTTTGTACTGCTTTTCCCATGGAAGTCGGTTCTTAAGAGACAACGTCATGGCTGCACCCAAGTAATTATTAATGAATAAATCTAAAGCATTTTTAAGTGTCAGCTTATTTTAAAGAAAATCCATCTGTATGCTGTGCAGTATTCTGAGGAAACTATAAAGTTAACAGTCTGAAAATAAACTAGGAATGCCAGCAGATGGCTGTGGAAGAGACATCTACTGACAGGCTAAGAACATTAATGCCTCATGGTTCATAAATAAATAATAGGCACAGGCATTATAACAGCTATTATTAATAAAATAATTATTTTTTCAGAGAAAGTAAAATCCCTATTGTCTACTCCAAATATTTATAAGAATAATGTAGGAATATATACAGCTACTTTCACGTTATGATTACCAGAACAAAATATTTCCTAACTCAGTAAAATGAAAGTATAGTCTGACCCCTGGTGAAACTCATCATATAAACTTCTTGCTCAGTCTCATTAAAACATTTACATCCTTCTTTGAACTCCAAAGACCTTTAAAGCATCACAGCTCGTCTTCTACAACAGTCATTAGAGTTCACTGTGTAATTGGACTATCTATGTCCCACCCAAGAGAGAATTTCTTCTATTGATTTTTTTCAGTGCACTGAATGAAGTTTTGCTTTCATCAGAGTGAGAAAAAAAAAAACCATGCAAACCATATATGTGCAATCAAATTGTTAACAGTCAACCAGTCCTTGAATTCTACACTTACTGACATAGAAGACATCTGTATTTTCACTGCACATATGCCAAGAGGTCAGTGCTGGCATCTGATGGTTTCATTGGTGAAGCTTCATGAAAGTTGTTAGAAAGGACTCAAATGTTATTTCCTTTATCTGTGCTACATTGATGCTGACACTATACAAGAAAAATTTGTAAGTAACTCTTTAATAACACACTTTTTAATATAGCACCAAACAATACACTTGAAATTTTGACTGTCTACTTCATAGGTTCAGTCTGCATCATTTGTATTATGCATAGTCTTGAAATCTCCTGGAAAAACTATGACCATATTTTAACATTGGACTGAAAATTCCAGACAATTAGCTGCTTCAAAATCTAGATCAAATATTTGTATAATAAAATTACTAGCTTTTGCAAAAATTATTCGATGTGAATTCATTAAAAAAATCTGTGTGCTTGTCCATATTGGTCATCAAACTTAGTTTTCTTGCTCCTTTCCCATGAAATCAAGTAATCACAGGACCTCATCACTGACAAATACAAAGCTGAATGGCAATATTTCAAATATTATTCTCATCCTTACCTACACCAAATAACATTCTATCTGCTACTGCTAAATACTTCAGGGTAAGAGTGTTCCAGAATTGGAGACAGAATTTGGCACCATGAATAAACAAGAGTTAATGAAAGGATAATATAATAGCCTGGCATATAGGCTCTATAAAATTATACATGAGGTGCTTGGGAAAGATCTCCTTTCTTAACCTGTGATATTATCCACTAGCAAAAGGAATCAATGCATATAACGCTTGTGGTGGCATCTGCCATATATCTTTTGATGGTTTCTGGTTACTTGTTTTTTAAAGAGACATGACTTTGAAGAAGAACCTCAGCTACTAAACATTTTTAATAACAAAAATCAAGTAACACATTGGTTCTCTTACACTGAACAGTGGATATTGTATATATTGTTGGTAAAAGTAGGTATTGGACACTGTATCTAAATTAGGTCAGTTCCATGGAACTGATGATGTATTCAGAGCACTGAGAGATCTTCATATCTCTCTGAAATGCAACAAAGTCATTTTCCTGGCAAGGGAAGAATTGGAACTGTACTAAACAAAATCTCACACAAGAAGAGCACCTCTCCCAACTGATCTTCATTAAGAGATTTCATGAATCTCTTTTAGAAATTGTAAAAATTTACATGTTCTCTAACTCCTCCTAAAAGTGCAACAGCTTGTATCAATTAATGTTGTCAGTTGTTCATGAAAAAAGAGGTGAAATTTATTCTAGTAAACCCCTGCCATGCAAAGACCAGCTGTTCCATCTTGCCCTGCATATAAACTGTTAGACAGGAATTTGGAAGCAATTTTTGAAGAATGAATTTGTCCTGTTGAATCCAAAAACATTATGGCTGAACAGCTAATACCAAAGGGACTCTGGATATTGAGAGAATGGTTGGATCATCAGCACACAAAGCTATCCCAGAATTTATTTCATTTTTTCCTGCCAAATCTGTGAACACACTCGCAATAAACAGCAACTTAACTCTGCAGGCATGTACAGGCTACAAACTTATATCAATTACTGAAGGCTGAATAGATTAAAAAATTACCCCCATGAAAATGATCCAAATGAAAACGGTACAAATGAAAATTCTGAGGAAAAAAATGCTAAAAACTGTTTTATAGGGGTCTATATACTATATAATTATATATAGTGTTATAAAGCTGAATACAATATTCATATGCATTAGTTTATGTAATATATTAGTTTAATTATAAGCTAGGTATTCCTCCACCTTCTTTTATATAGTTGTGCTATTAATGGCACTGATAAGATGCAATTTTTCAGACTTATCCTGGACTGTCAGGACAGACAATAACACAACCTGTTCTCCAGATCCCTTGATGAGTTGTCCCAAGGCACTGAGGTCCCTCTTGATTGTCTGCAGTCTTCTTGTTGGCTCTTCATCAGTACTAACCTGGAAAACCAGTAGCTGGTAATAATCAGTGGGCTGTACCAGGCTGGGAAGTTTTTTGGAGATGTTTCTTACCTGGGGCTCAGGAAGACAAGAAACTTCCCTATGGATTGTGTTTGGTCAACTGCTCCTGCAATGAGCAGGGACATCTTCAGCTAGATCAGGTTGTTCAGAGCCCCATCCAACATGACCTTGAACGTTTCCAGGGATGTAGCATCCCTCACCTTTAGAGAAAATCTGTGTCAGTGTTTTACCGCTATCACTGTAAAAATCTTCTTGTATCTATTATAAATCTACCCTTGTCCTATTGCAACAGGCCCTGCCAAAAATTTTGTCCCCATAATTGTCATAGGCCCCCTTTAAGTATTGAAAGGTTGCATCACACAAATAAGAACAGGAAGTAGTAGACACACGAGCAAAAGGGATATTGGATTACACTCACATTTGGTTACAATGAGACCAAACAAGAAGCTTCTGCTCAGCTAAACATATAAATATATACAGCAGTTTTTGCCACTTTAGATTTTAATTGTCCCCCTTGACTAGTCAATACAGGTGACATGAGAGCAAGTTCATTCATTTAAAAAAACCCAACTGAACCAACCAAAACCAGAAAAAAACAAACCCAATGCTAATGCAGAATTATGATTTACTAATAAAATCATGAACTGCCTCATTTTTGTACAATCTCACTAGAATTATCTATTTTACATTTTGTTTCTGAACCCTCCTAGCATTTTCCCCTACATCCCAGAGACTCATAATAGCTGATCCCTACAGTGTCAACCACCCCACAGTAAAAGTGTAACTAATCTTTACATCTTTTCCTGGAAGTCCAGCTTCTGGCTCTGTTTCTGAGGTTTTGGTGGGTTTTTTAGCAGAGAAAGTTACTGTCTGGCAACTATCTTTTACAGAAAGTTTTTCAGAGACCTTTTGAATGCCTGACAAACCACAGAGCTTTCCACAGAAGAGAAGAACCAGTAATGCTAAAGGTGAAAGTATTCTAAAGTTACTAGTGCCTCAGCAGATCCAAGGTTTCCTGTGCACTTTCAAAGCACAGCCAGAGCCATATTACTAACCAGAGCCAATTGCTGACATCAATAGTTTCCAAAACTTCTTTGTTCTTTGAGGATAAACACAAGGAGAGCTCCATGCCAGAGATAAAAGGATTATCTAGAGTTGCTCTCCTTAGCAGAACTGGGGTGAAGGAAACTATAGACAATTTGAGAACACTTTCAAAAGATACTACCTTTTTTTTCAGTCTACATGTCTCCTCCATCACAGCAATGGCTTTTATCTTGTTCTCCATCATCCTGAACTTGCAAAATGAAAAGAGTCTGCTACAGCAGATGAGTTGTTAGTTAGTCCTTGAACAAATAAAAGCTATTCCCTAAGAGTTCTGCACTGTGATCATTCTTTGTTCATGTAATACTTTGTCAGTCTTCCTTTTTCAGCTTTATTTCCTATTGTCTGGTATGTAAAACTACTTAGTTGCATGAACTTTATTCTTTGCATTTAGCCTCTCATTTTATGTATTTGTCATCATCTTAAAGTCATAAACATCGTTTTCATTAGTAAGACTGTGAGAGGTGCTGTATTACAGCTTTTTGCAGAAAGACAGTGTACACCTTTTCCAGACTGTAAAGGTTCCAGACAGACCATGTTTTCTGCTTATTGTCAAAAGGCAGTCATCAGAGAGAAAGGTTTGTTTGGAAAAAAGTGGACATAGCACTTGTTGGGCAACTGTTTTAATGATTTATAAAACAACCTTGAAGGAAGAAAAGAAATTCTGTTTTACCAAATCCATTAAAGTCACCCATTGTCTGCTGCCATTCATAGCTATAATTTTTTTAACTTTAAGATTTTAAGTACAGTTTCCTTCTAATTAAGGCTCAAAGGAATCAGTCACACTGGGGTAACCAGGAGGGTGAAGGAGCAAATAAAACAAAAATAAGTCTAAACTCAGATCCTTGCCAACTGTTCTTACAAATTTGGCCTGGAAACCAGCACTGAGAACAGCACAGCAGTCTACTGTACTAAAACAACCCAGATTCTGAAACCAGAAAAGCTAATTTTTTGTAAGTGATATTTCATCTGCTTCTAGCAGTAGAGGATGTAGACCCCTTAATCAAACGAAGTGGGGAAGCTGGAAGTGATAGCCAAAAAAAGCAAAGACAAATGACAATTTTTCATAACAGAAAAACCACCTAACATGGTGAGTATACAGGTGAGATACACATACTGACAAATTTAACATTCAGAGAAGATGCTGTCATAGTATACTTTGACATATTTAAAGAAATTGGAGAATCTGAGTATATTTGCATAGAAATAAATTTATTATGTATATGTTGTTGCAGTAATATAAATTCTACTACACTTGGAATACCTAAACTGCAGTTGTTAGGCTTCATGAGTAGTTTCACTATAATCAACAGCAAATTTAGAGCAATCAATTATGAAATAAAGGATGTTTCAGGGGATTGAAAGTATCAAAATGTTGTCCTTAGCCAGTAAAGATGAGGGAAACTTGATACCACAAGAGAATGCATCAGCATTTCGACTGAAGCAGAAAAAAAGCAAAGAAAAAACAAAAAATGACTTCTTATGTTTAACACCGGAAGGTTAAATGGTACCAATGCCTATTACAACTGCTCAGGACTGACTGCTGAAGATTTGCAACATCAGTTAAAAATCGAGCAACTTGATACAATTTCAGGTAAGAAAGATGGGGCCTGACAGGTGAAATTATATGTGTGTCTCTTTTTAGGTACCTCTAAATCTCCACAAGGATGTTATCAGTTTTCTAGATTAACATTTGTGATTGTGTCAGTGAAATATTGTGGAAAAAGAGTTATGAGGCACTTGGTGATACTTCCAGAGGAGATATAATTGCTGATTATATGATTATTGCTTCAAATGATGAAGCTTATCATGATAGTACCTCAAGAATAACAATTTTGAAAGCAAGAGATGAAAATTTTAAATATCACAGAGATACAATAGAAGGAAATAGAGATAAAATACATTCTGGACCATGTATTACTTCTAAGTGACTAAAACCACAAAAGTTATTATAATATTCTGATGAATTCCAACAAGAAAAATGAGAGGTTTTTACAGAGAAATTGTGTGTGAAACATGTATCTTAATAAATTTAAGAAATACAGAGCTGTATTTTTCAGTTATGGGGAATTGAGTTTTTGCCACATTGAAGTCTTTTCCATAAGTCTTTACTATAGGAAATATAATATTCTTTTATGGTGTTTATATCACAGTTCTTCTAAGTCATCAACAATTTTTAAGGTATCTATTATGGACAAACACTAATTGTTTGCTCCAAGAACTAGAAAAAAAAATTCCCTATAGTTTGTTCTTCAGCACTGACTTACTCAACACTTTCTGTCTTGTTTAAGAAATGTATCTGCAGAAGAGATCATCACTCATCCCACAGACCTACAAAAAATGTGAGATTGACTTTACTGGAGCAGATGATTCCACAAAAATACAGAACCACTAAATTTCATCTTTAAACTTGAGTCTGAGTGAAAAACACTTCAGAAAATGCCTATTTCTCTAACTATACCAAGAACCTATGGTAATTATCTTGGATGAGAAACAGTTAGGTATTTAGGGGAGATAAATCACACCTTTCTTGTAATATGAGGTTCTCTTTTACCATAAAGAAGTTCCAAGGTGTCTCAACATTGCATTGTCATTCTTTTCCTTTGTATACTCTTTGTTCTCCTTTTCTTCTAAGCGTGCCTCTGAAATTATATAAATTTCTACATAGTATTAATACGGTTTTCCTATTAATCTGCGACAAAGCATGAAATTTAACATTTTCCCCATAACAAACCCATGAAATTTATCAACCTAGCCTATGCTCTATAAACTATTTATAACCTATGGTGGTTAAAAGCCAAGGAAGCTAAAATAAATGAATAAATATGCAGAAATTTTCTCCCTATGGTAGTTTTATTAATTACTTTTGTGTAATAAAAGTCTTACATTATTCACAAAGCCTTCTCAAGCTGCAACCACAGCCTTTGTCATAGTACTGCAGGTTATTAGTATTCAGCTTCATACTAAGCAAGAAACTAATTCTGAATAAAAATTCAAGAATAAAAGAAGAATATCCTCTCTGATCATTTAAAGTAGCATATATTTAGGATGGGATTCTTCTGCAGCCTCCAGACAGTCCTCAGTTGTCATAGGAACTCACTGCATTCCCTTGACTATTAGTTCTCTCTTTCATATTAGCTATCCTCTGTTGCATAGGTGACTTCAGGTACAGAAAAAGAAAAAAATATTCCAAATTGCATGATTGTCTTAAAGGACATAAGAATGAAAAGCAATCGTTTCCTTTTCCTGCTCTTTGGCACTGAATGAGTCTTCCATCAGTTTCCATTGTTTTCTTCTCAAATCACCAAGTCAATGTGGTCAAGTAAGAACTTCAAGGTCTCGCTTTTTTAACAAGGGTAAACCTTATGAGGATTATTGAAATGCTGGCAGCACATTTTCCTGTCTCTGTTGCTGTATCTTTGTTTGCGTGTTTGTTTTGGGAGGTTTATTTGTTGGTTTTCATTGTTGTTTTTGTTGGGGTTTTGGGGTTTTATTTTTGTTGGTACAGTGACCATCCACATGTTGATGAGCTTGGACCTGTTTTTCAACATTTTAATCTGTCTCAGTTCTTTCACCAGTTTTAGTCAGTCTTGTACTTATAAATTATCTTCTCAACAGACAAAAGTGGGAAGATTGTAAAAAAACTTATTTGGAAATTTGAGGGAAGCAAAAAAATTAATGCATGTTCTTAAAGTTAGACCTAGGATGTGGATGCATTAAGCTCTTCTCATCATGACCATAAGAGTCACTGAGAGTGATTAATCTGGATTTGTACAGCTAAATTTGAGACATCACTGGCAATTATGACTCTCGTCTTTGTTGCCTATTTTACATTTTGCACCTGTCCCCAACACTTTGCAGCACTGAGTACCAAAGTACCTAAGCATCTTCTAAAAAATCCAGCTTCTGTCTACAGTCTGTTATTGTACTCAAAAGTTTCCAAGATCATAGTATTTTGCATATGTGCATTGTTTCCATGTGTAATAATCATTTCAGTTGAAGCATCTGATTACCCTAAAGTTCTGCTTAGTCTAATTTTCCAGCTGGTCTGAGGTCAGGTTTCTCATCCAAGGCCCAAGGCTGTACAGGCATCTTAAGCAGTGGCTGAACACTGCGTTTCTCACATCTTCCTAGACTGCAGAATTTGATGTGCAATAAAGTCAGAATAGGAAACTCAGATTTCAAAGGAAAAATGACTGGATTTTTAAACAGTTTTTAAACATTTCTACATTATTTATTTTTTCCTTTTAGAACTAGGATATAAAAATGTCTT
Organism: Formicarius rufipectus; assembly: GCA_013399695.1. Lineage (NCBI taxonomy): Eukaryota > Metazoa > Chordata > Aves > Passeriformes > Formicariidae > Formicarius > Formicarius rufipectus. Next base: position 427,769 of record VXAU01000439.1, on the reverse strand, counting down.
CTGAAACGTAACAGAACAGTCCTCATTCATCCTGACTAATGAATATATAGATACATAAATAAAATATACTTTTGATAAAGTGTCTAAAATTTATTACAAACGCCCCAGATAGATAGACAAGTGTTGACTTTAACATTAGAAAATCATAACTCATTTGTTTGCACCTCTTGCATGTAACCACACGCACGCACGCGCGCACACACACACACACACACACACACATACACAGACCTACTGCTCAGTGCTTCCACTTCCCTCTACCAAATAAAAAACATGAAACTGATCAGCAACCAGGATTATTTCATAATGCCTCTTCCCTTCTTTAGCAACACTGCACATCATCACTGTCCTCCAATTATGTGATCCTTACTGGGAACATATCCCTGGCTAAGTGGCAAACCTAATACAGGAATAAAGATTAGTCTTCTTCCTATGATTATGAGACTACATTCAACCTTATGTTTTATTTTAAGCAAGAAATCTTTATGAATTAAGGTAGTTCTGAGTAGAATATTAGAATCAGTTTCTTTCATTTTAAATCAATGTCTAGGGTAAATGTAATTTTGGTACACAGAGTTTTAACAATACGTACAAACACTGAACACATCAAATAACCAAATTGCTGTACATAAGTTCAAGCTCCCCACAGTTTGTCAAAGGCCTGATTAAAGATGTTCAAACTCATAGACTAGAAGTTAACAAATTCAGGTAAGAAAGTAAAATCAAGCATTAGAACCCATATTAAAGAAGTAGCCCTCAATCGGTGGTGCTGAACCCACTGAAAGTTATTGAGGACTTGATGTTTCCTGATCTACTAGTGCAATAAGTGCATTAGAAGAATTTATAAATTATATGCAGGTGTGAAAGATTTTTACATAAAGAACAGAAAAATTTCAAACAGATGTTTCTATAAAGGGAGAAAATTGTCAGGAAATTTAACCCAGGCAGAAAATGTAGCTCTACAATGTCATTCAAGGTCCCCTATGTTCCCCCATAAAGCACAACAAAAGGAACTCTCATTTTAATTTCACTTCAAAAAGTAAACCTCACAAAGTGAAGAAATGGAAAACTTGATCTATAAATAAATTATCAGTAACTCCATTAAGAAGGAGAGGACTGTAGGTTTCACATGAGAAGGCAGTGTGCCTAGGCAGCTCTGAAAGCTGATAGCATCTTAGGCTGTGTCTTCACATGCATGGCCAATTGATTGAGGAATCACAGAATCACAGATTGTGTTGAGCTGAAAGGGACCCACAAGGATCAATGAGGTCCTGGTCCTGCACAGGACCATCCCCAAGAGTCACACCATGTGCCTGAGACTATCCAAATGCTTCTTGAACTCTGTCAGGTTTGGTGCTGTGACCACTTTCCCGGAGGGTCTGTTCCAGTGCGCAACCACCCTCTGGGGGAAGAACCTTTTTCTAATATCCAACCCAAACCTCCCCTGACACAACTTCATGTCATTACCTCAGGTTCTGTTACTGGTGACCTCAGAGAAGAAATCAGTGTCTGTCCCTTCTCTTCACCTCACAAGGAAGTTGGAACTGCAATGAGGTCTCCCCTCAGTCTCCTCCAGGCTGAACTGACCAAGTGTCCTCAGCCGCTCCTCATATAGCTTCCCCTCAAGGCCCTTCACCATCTTTGTTGCCCTTCTTTGGACACTCTCTGAGGGCTCAATGTCTTTCTTATATCGTGGTGCCCAAAACCGCCCACAATATTCCAGGTGAGGCTGCCCCAGTGCAGAAGAGAGTGGGACAATCCTCTCCCTCATCCAGCTGGTGATGCCGTGCCTGGTGCTTGCATCTCCCAGGACAATGCTGCAATCACCACCTTACAGTAGTTTCATAACAAAAGATCGAAGCACATAACCTCCCGGGAATGGTGAGGAGTTCTGCCTGCATAGTGAAGAACGTAAGATCATGCCCCATAATCTTTCTTAAGACAACCTGTTTATACAAAGCATAGTACATTTGGCCACAACTAATTACAGCACTCAATTTCCCTGGAGAATAGATGTCTATCACCAGCTTCCACAAAGAATTGACACTGAATTATCAAAGTGAATATTTTGCAAGTATCTCACCAGGTGAAGTGCATTTGCATGCCAGTAGGAAAGCTCAAGTAAAAAGTTTAAAACAATAAGCCAACCTACAGAAATGAGTATAAGTACATGGAAAATTCTAAGACCCAAACCCTTAATGATCATATATATTATTCACTGAAAATATAGTCCTTATCCTAGCTTTGAAAATGTGCATCTTAGTGGGACGCTTGGCTGTTAAGGTGGCACAAATACTGCTCTTGTCTGGACTTGTAGGAAATCTGCACATACAGTTTATATAACTATGTCAGACACCACTCAGTTTTTCCCTCTGATCAGTCACAGAAAGCAGTAGAAGCTCCAAGTAATGCACTTGGTTTGGCCTTGAACTTTCAGGGATGGGACATCCACACCTTCTCTAGACATCCTGTTCCAGTGCCTCACCGCTCGTTGTAAAAGATGTCTTCTTCATGGCAAATCTAAACCTCTCTTTTCAGTTTAAAATCATTGTCCCTTGTCCTGTCACTAGACATAGGTAAGAAGTCTTCATCTTTCTTATAAATCCTTTTTATGTACTGAAAGCCTGCAATAAGATCTCCCCAGAGCCTTCTCCTTTCCAGGCTGAACAACCCAAACTATCTGCCTTTCTTCATGGAGAAGCTGTTCCAGCCTTCTGGTCATTTTTGTGGCCCATCTCTACATCCATTCTAACAAGTTTTGGCCTTTCTTGTGCTGGGGACCTCAGAGCTGGATGCAGCACTCCAGGTTGGATCACTCAAGAGTAGTGTAGAAGGGGAGAGTCCTCTCCCTTGACCTGCTGGCCACACTGTGGCACTTCTGGCACAGTGCAGGACATGATTTCCTTTCTGGGCTGCAAGTGCACATTGCCAGCTCATGTCCAGCCTCTCATCCTCCAGCACCTCCAAGTTTTTCTCAGCAGGGCTGCTGTCAATCAGTTCATCCCCCAACTGTATTGATACTGGGGGTTGCCCTAACACAGGTGTAGGACTTTGCATTTGGCCTTTTTGAATCCCATGAGGTTCCCGTGGACCCTGCACTCGAGCTTGTCCCTCTGGTTGGCATTCCATCTCTCAAGCAAATCAAACACACCATTCAGCTTTGTACCATCTGCAAACTTGTTGAGGATGCACTTATCCCACTGTCCATGTCACTGATGAACATCTTAAGTAGTATTAGTCCAGTACAGACAGGAATTCAGCAAAAGAAAGATAAACCACAAATTATTTTAAATTCTACTTGGTTTTCCTACTGGATATTTAGTTAATTCATTTTACCATTTTAGAAGGTATAATAATTTGAAATTGTCTTTCATTTTATAAATTCTGTTAGTGATCATCTTAACACTTAAACAGTCATGTCTTAATTACCTGTAAGCAAAATACAGTTTAATAATATATTCAATAATGAGAAAAAGCAGTTTGAAAAAAGTCACAAAGATAAACAAGCTTTCATTCAAGAGAGAACTAAGCCTGAGTCTTTCAGACTCGTGAATACAAGCCACTCATGGTAGAGTTGTCTGTAAGCAAGAAAGAGACTCATTAAATAGAAAACCAGGAAAACAATTAAAAAAAATGGATAAACTGAGAATCGGAGAAGGACAAAGAATTTGACAAAATAACAGAGAATCGGAAATAGACAAACTAAAAGGAAAGAGGAAAAAAGCATGAGCACTGGTGGCTCAGCTCATTCCTGATGCACCAGTGATGTGCTGGAGAAGTCATACTGGTCTCAGGGGTTATCAGACTCTGCCAAACAACAGCAACTCTGGACAAACAGAGGTTGGAGAGGGAAAAAAAAAATACACAACAAAAAAAAAACCCAAAAACACAAAACCAACAGAATGAAAAGAACATACTAAAGGTGAAGTAGACAGGGGCACTGAGGGAAAGAATAATGAACAGAAGAAAAGTCCAGCCTTCTGTGCCCTCTACCAAGCCATCACTGCCCTGCTGAGGCAGAGAGTGAAAAGTTGCAGTGAGGGCAGAAGGGTCCCAGGGAAGAGGGCAGGTAACACTGCACTAGAAGAAATAGTAAAGACTGAAGTGCACTAAAGTATGCTCAAATGCAGGTAGTAAAAAAAAAAAAAAAGGTTTCATAAACAAATACTGCCAGTAGAAGAATACACTCCAAATTGCATAGGTAGTTTTAAGAATAAATTTAATCATTAGTGCACTATGTTTTTTTATTTGTTTAGTTACTAAGAAAACTTAATTGCAGAGATATTGTTTTCCCAGACCAGCTAAAATAGTGAAATTTTCATAGCAACTTCAAATAGAAGAGCCCTTCATCTTCTGCTTTTTGGGCATCTATACCTTTGGCCACTAACTTGAGATACTTTTGAAGTCAGTGAAAAGCAATTGAATGAAAATCACCTTTCTTATTTTAGAATTTTGTATTATACAGGGAAATGGTGATGTGTCCTGGAAATAACATTTTACAAACTCTTTACCTTGTGCTTTTCCATACAGATGTGGCATATACAATGGATGCACAGTAACCACACTTTGTTTACATTTAAAATAATTTTACTAGTAACCACTGTTTTGAATATGCAATGAGATATTTATATGGAACAATATCTTATTAAAAAAATATGTGGAAAGAGATTAGAAGAGCAAAGAGTCAAATACAACATTCTGACTCAGATAAAACCGAATTTTGTTTGGTGAAATAAAATATAAAGATTTAATATTAGGAAGCCATATATCATACAAGTTGCTTCATATTTGTTTATATTTCATTCAATATAAATTACTGGACCATTTAAAATACCTTAACTGTCCCAGTTTCTGTGGCTTATCTATCACTTGAAAGACAGGAACTTCATGTGACATAATTACTTAACTGTAAAGCAATTCATCAAGGTTCTAGTGCACTAAAGAGCACTTGTATACTTAAATTTAAGCAACTGCTTAAATTGTTTCTCTGTCAGACAAGTGACCTAAAAATGGTGATGCTATTTTGATACCTTGTGAGGACATTAAGGAAGAGTTTGTCATATAAAATAACCTTGCAGGAAGTTATTTATATACAAGCTAATTTTATTCAAAGTACGTTGAAGGACAGACAAAAACTGCTGAATTACAAAACAGCAGACTTTTATCAACTATGAAAAATTGTAGCAGAAATGTTCAGGGACTTCAGTCATTCTCACAGGACTTCTTTGCAACTTTTCTAATTCAAACATACCTTCCTAAAAATGAACAGGTGTGTATTCAAGCTGTATGTACAAAATACTGTATCCTGGGGTTATAAAATGCTTGACATATAACTTCATATATTTAGAAAAGATTTTACAAGTTTGGTTATCTGTTACTTCACTGGAGAACACATACTTGTGTTAAAAGTGACATATTCCTAATATTTTCTATCCAAGTGCAATATTCTGTGAAACTGAATTTGTGAACTTCCAGCTGGAACTGGAATTCAGACATAGTCCCAGATTAGAATATAGAAAGATTTGGATCCACAGTGGATGGCAGGATTTAGATGTCAGTGCCCTGATTAACCTAGGAACATTTAGATTGCCTTGTGCTTGGCTATGTAGGTGGAGAAATATCAAACTTCATTTCTCCTTTTATGTTCAGGAAGAGTAATAATTTGCTAAACCTGAAGACTAACAAACCCAACTATGAAAAACAGCTACAAATTTTAAAGAAATGTGAATTTACTTGAGGATCTTAATTAAGACTTCAAATTTTAGGGAAAATAAAATTCTGTAACGAGGTGTTTCAAGATAGTCTATTTTACTGGGGAAGTAATACTCCTTGCCTTCTTTCCCCATCAAGGAACAAGTGCAGCACTGCTAATAAACTGACCCTCTTATTCATAGTTTTTAGAGATGCTACATGCATCAGAATAACAACAGCCCAACAAATAACTTGGTTTAGGATTCCATTTTCTCTCTAAATTTGTTCATAATATTAAAAGCTGAAAACATTTCTGCACAGTTAAATAGTTTGTCATGATTTTAGTAATCTGAATTTTATTTAAACTAGTCTCAAACTCATGCTACACCCAAAGGGAGAAAATACTCCCCATAAACTTTTAGCTCACAGAAAAATAATTATTCTATGTTTTTAAAGATACCATTTCTTAGGAGTCTTCATCCATCCATCTTATTAATCTCACATTTTCTGTGCATACAATGGCAGCCAATAGAATTCTTTATATTTTCATTCATATGTGCTCTACTTTGCAAATTCAGGTATAAGATGGAAATTTCAGTATTGTGACTGCTCTCAATCCTGCTCTGACAAACAGTTTTCCAGACCCTTTTTTATCCCATTAAAAACAGTGAAGTAAGTCAACATTTCTATACTATGTGAACAGACAGAATAATAGTATACATTAAACATAGCACAGGAAGGAAGTTTACAGCCCATTTTAATGTCTGTTGCTAGTGTCATATGTATTGTTCACTTATTAGGAGATGATTCACCTTAATATTTGCATTTGACATTACTTGAGTGTTCAGTGCCTTGAAATGCAGAATTATCTCCTCTGAAGAACAACAACAACAAAAAATTTATAAATTCCTTTTTTATATATTTGTGTCTTCAAATACCTATGTGCTTTGATCATAAGAATGCCAGTTCAAGTGCCATTAGCTATTTAGACATAGACAAGGACACAAGAATAGGAGTTCTTAAAGTCATCACACAATCTGTTTCAATCTGTTTAGTCCATTCAATCAGATACAATAACAGAGAATTTGTTATGCTTGAAATCTTAGTGTAATGAAATAAAAAAGAAAAAAAAGTTGCCAAAGCAGTATTTTTCTTAGATATCGAATATATATGCATCTGAAGTATCAGTTAAAAGGAATAGTGGTTTTGGATTGTGCCCCACTGGAACTTTTCATATAATAGCTAAATTTTGCCTTGAAACAGAGTTTCAAAAACACATTGAGTATGTTTTTTTAACATGTGAACATCCAGAGCAAAGTGCCACCTTCAAGTTATGTAAAAAAACAAAATGTCAAAGCCACTTCCTTTTAGTGGAAGGCCGCTAGCTAATCAACCCCCATTAACACAGTGTGTAATTGAGTTTCCAACATTCAGAGACAGGTCCTTACACAAATGCATTACTTACAAAGGTGTCATCAATAATGAAATCTAGACAGAGGATGAAATCCTCCAAATTAGCAGCGTGTCACTTAGGACTTTTAAACTACTATTTTTACAGCCTCCCTCCAGGAGCTCTTCTTGCCTGCTGTAATCAGAACCAGAACTATTCACTAGCTCCCTGCTAAGCTTTTATCTCCATGAAGTGAAGGTGACAATGAAACACTCTCCTGCAAGATCCTCCTGGCAGCATTCCCACAATGCATGTTGGACTGTTTTGATCCCATTCCATATGTCCACAATTTAAGCAGCACTACAGCTGCCTGTCTCTGAATTGTATCATGTCGCACTGCTGGGCACATTCCTATGATGCCTGAGTTCCGAAGTAATCTTCTCAGCCTATTTCAATTTTCACATTAAAGAGCATGCTGCCTGGAACTTGATGATTACAGGTTTGTGGGGACAGGATCAAACAGAGGAAGATGCTAGCAGGGAGTCAAGAGTAATAACATTATTCTGCAGACATAGCCAGTTTTCTCTTCTCCTTTGAATGAATTCAGTCATCTACAGCAGCACAGATGTAAACATGGCCTTGCAGTTGCATATTACTGCAGATACATTTGAGTACATTTCTTATGTTGGATTGCACTCAGAAAAGCAATGTATGAGAGAGCTGGTTTTATCATTATCTACTTGTAGCTCTGGAGGGGCTGAAGAGATAGGAATATCTTTGCAATATATGAAAAGGTACATATATGATAACTTAGTTGAGTGATAACACTAAAAATTATTCTGTCTGCTGATTAAAAATTATGAACACTGAAGAATCAATTTATTTTTCATGGTAATTCATTTCATAAACTGCCATTAACTGCTTCTTTTCCCCTGAAATCTGTCAAATGTTCTTAGCTCACATTACATCAGCATTCTAGTAAAATTACTGATGGTTAATAGCATAAATGATAGTTCTTTGACAGTGAAACACTCTGTCATGTTATAATACTAGCTATTGAAATACATGTTCATTTACAAGTGTTCTATTCAAGAGCAAAATATTACCAAGAGATACTGTAGCCACCACTCAAAATTTTAATAGAAATATACTTGATAAATAGCATCTACATTAAAATGTTATATTTCATCCAGCAACAGCTGATATGTGTATATTTATTAATGTTTAAAACATCTAACATAATAAACATTCTTATGAATGACATAAAGGGTGCATAGGTTTTGAACTTAGTTTTCACCTGTGTTTTCTTCCTACAGTAGGTGTTAGTAAAAAAACCCTTGGCTTTATCCTTCCCCAAAGTGACTACTCTGCCTGCACTGACAGTGATGAGGGCTGAAATATTTTATATCCCCTTCCTTTTCATTCAGAGAAGAAGGAGAGAAGCACATGAAGAATCATGCATGGATAAATTACTGGGGCAAATTATTGGATCACAAGTAAGGACCTGGTTCTAACATCCTTCCTATTTCATTCTCTTCTTCCTCACTTCATTCATCATCAGTACGCCATAATACCTAATAACGCCTCTCTGGAAGATTAAATAATATGATTAACAACTCTCAGGTATTATTCTTTTTTCAGGACTATGAAGATTGGTGGTTTATATTTGGGGATCTTTTACAATACATTTATCTATACCCATTTATGTATCTACATAGTTCTAGAATACAGATAACTATGGAAAATAACCAAAGTGTCAAAACTGTCTGAAAAACGTGGAGGACAAATCTGAAGAATGGTAAGTGAAAGGCTTAAGGTGTCTGTATCTGAGATATGTAGCTGTAATATGACTGTTGAGATCGAGACACTGTGTAACTACATGCATTACAGTTGCCATCCAAAATTAAATGGACTTTTGTTGGTGATGGGCTTTGATATGTCAAGCTATCGTTGTAGCCCTAAGATATAGGAGTGAAAATAGAAAGTAAAAATGATAAAGAGAAAAATAAATTGCATTTTTTTTCCAGTATCTTTGATTAATGTAGCTTTGCCGTTTACCCTGCATTCAAATAAATCTCTTTTAGATTATTTAACAAAGTAATGAATATGTGGTTACTTGAAAGCTTATTTGAATGAATTCTTTATCCCTTCTGCTTTTCATATTTTCTGTCAGCCTAGTTTTGCATGTAGTATCAATTATTGACATAGAAGTGCTATTTATAGAGATTATTTCAAAATCAATTAAAAAAAATCAAAATTAGATCTTGAGAACTTGAACTTAAGGAAAAAAAGGAAAACGCGGGCATCTGAAAGCTGATGCTTTGAAACATTCAATGTGAGTAAGGGCAAGATTTTCATAAAAAGAGGAAGATAACAGAGTAAGTAAATAATGATAATTAATATTTTTATGAATGAAGTCATCACTATTTGAAAATCAGAACTTATATAATAATAGTTAAAATATCTGATTATCCATGCATGTTTGCATCCACATTCAGAATTAATCAAATATACTAAAATGTATTAAGAAGTTTGATTATTCTTCTTCTACTAATATTTCTCTTTGCTTATGGAATTTTTGTTTCTTATTCTACTTAAACTTTAGCAATTCTGTATGCCCAGTTTTTATATCAAAGGAACTTACACTTTTCCAAAAAGTGTGAAGATTTCTTTCGTAGAGTGTTGCAGAATGCAGAAAATTGGATATTCTGTGAATATTCTGTGAACAATTCATTGTGCAGTTCCCAGGAAAAACAGGCCTGCATTTACAGATTTCAAGAGAGCAGTTCACAACCTTGGAGTGAGAACTTATCTATAAGAAGAACATCTGTTGATACTCCCTGAATTCCTCTGGATGAGATCAAGGAGGTGGACCTCAGGAGGACTAATTAATATTAAGACCAATGGTCGACGAAATCTAGGTGGCCTGAGAATAGACAGTTCTAAGCTGACCAATCATTTGATATAATGATGTAACTGAAAAGCACAGATTATAAATACAGTGTGTGATATGTTAATAAAGCTTCGTCTTCCTTTGGGCTATGGACTCACTGCATGAAGTGTGTGTGTGAGTTTGTGAGCCTTAAGGGGCCCGTGCTGCCCTGAAGTGGCTCTGGGATGAGCTCTCATGTGAGCTTTTATATATATATTTTTTTTTTTTTTACTTTTTATTTTACTTTAATAGAGGACATATTACGGAAAGAAGAAAGAAGATATTAAAGTCACAAGCCTAACATTCTGGATCAGATATACCCAAGTGTCCTAAAAATATATTGAAAATGGCTTTGCAAACAACAGTTAATATATGAAGTCATAAGTCCCATTTTAATTTGAAAGACAAAAGTAGAAAGTTGCAAGCTTTCTCTGGTCAGATGGACAGACATTTTTCAGACTTACTGTTTTATAGAGGAGACATGAAAATCTTGTTTACAATGGCAAGGATATGTAATCTTATTTGTCAGAGCACAGCTGCCTGTCTTCTTAGGGAGAAGTTAGGCTAGAGGTGATCTCTCATGCAAATTGACAGCCATGTGTTATGGGGACTATTTGCACTTTATGAAGTAGTTAGGACCTGAAAGCACTACTTGAAGCCTCAAAACAAATGCCCTACCTAAGCAATATAAATGTGTATATATATAAATCAATCTTTAGGCAAAATTTCTATGTAGTTTGCATTGAGATGAGGCTGGATGTTGCACTTTTTTATTACTTGCTTTTTGAGAATCTTCCCTACCTAGAGGAATTTAAATTTGCAAATGACAGTCACAGTTTTGTAAGGCCTTTGAAGCAACAGCTGAAATTTGTGGAGGGTTATGTAATGAGAAGCATGTCAATGGCAAATGAGAATTCATAAAATAATACATACAAACTATTATCAATAATAGTTTATTGATTTCAGTGTAATGTATGAGTTAATGATATTAAAAGGTAGTGGAAAAATCTGTTAACACTTCTTTAAAGATAAACAGGAATTCAATTTTTTTCTTCAAGAAGTAGAAAATGCTTGATTCGGAACAATGGCGAGAAGGAGACCTTGAAGACAACATCACAGACAAAATAGGCCCTGATGTAAAAAGTTTCCTTGTGACTGCTCTTTGCAGTCAAGAACCAAAGCAACAACCCAAGGAGACACAAGGCTGAGTCATGTGCCCTTCAAAGGGGACTGTCTTGAAAGCAAAAAATAAAATCCAAATAATATATATTTTTTTTTTTAAACAAAACAACAAACAAACAAACAAACAAAAACCCAAAAACAAAAACAAAAACAAACAAAAAAACAAAACAAAACAAAACAAAAAAACAAACAAAAAAAACCAACAAAAAACCCAAAAACAAAAAAACAAAAAGACAAACAAACAAACAAAAAAAAAACCAAAAAACTATTCAACTCTCTAGAGATGAAACTAGATGACAGTCATTTTGGGTTGGGATCTTTGGGGGAAAGGGGAATGGTTTTCCTTGTTTGTTTTTATTTCCAGAAAATAGGAGTTGGACTCAATGACCCTTTTGGGTCCCTTCCAACTAACTCAGTATATTCTGTGATTCTGTGAAAAGATATAGTGTCATGGTAAAGAATGTCATTAATTAAAAAATAAATCTAAGTGAGGCTGATAAGTATATCTTATTAGTATTCATATCATTTTATTTATTTTAAATGACATAATTCCATATATAATACAGATAGCTACATATCTCAATTTTACTTCTGCCTTGTCCTGCCCCAGCTCGTGTTGCAAGTGTGGCTGCAGTACCACGTTTGTGTCATTCGGTGGCAGAGAGGAAAAGGCGAGGTCTTCCCCTGGTGCTCTGACCCACATGGGCTCCCAGGATTGTTCAGCAACCTGACATTATTGCTTTTCTGCTTTTCTGCTTGTTTTTCTGTTTGCTTTTCTGTTTGCTGCTTTTTCTTTAATGTTAATCTGAAATAGGCGGCGGGCGTTGGCCAAATGGTGTAAGTTGCTGCCTCTGGAGCTGGCTCCTCCTCTGAGGATACCGGTTCGAATCCCGAGGAACTCACTGTCACCGTCCGAGCGTGCTCAGCCGTGGTAAAATGAACCTCAGGAGTAATGGGGATGGGGCCAGTTCCGTGCACACTGTGCCTCACCTAAAAAATCCATTGCGCAGGCTTGTCCAAAGATCTTCGTTCGCAAAGTCTAGCCAACAACCAACAACAACTTCTGCCTTGTTAACAAGTTAAGACTCTTTTTCAGATTAAACAGTACTGATGAACATTTCAGAATCTATGAAGAAATGCATATGCTTCTGTGCATAAGAGTGGTATTGACTTTGAATATCTCTCTGTTCATCAAGTCAGATTTTAGCACAAAAGAAACAGGCAAACTATTAGTTTATACTAGTGTGGCCTATCAATATCAACATTGTGATTCCCTGCAAAAGTGGTGTCAGACACATAGTATAACATGTGGGAATGGGAATCTGAATTCAGTCAGACACTAGGATGTCTGAAAAAGTGTTATAATGAAAATCTTCTGCTTTCCTTTTCAGTTCAGTCTGGCAGCAGACAATAACCATGATCTAGAAATCAGATTAAAAGACCAGCCTACTAAAATATTCATTGATGTTTTCCACTTCACACTTCTAATACATAGTAAAACTGATGGTCACTTCTAGTTACTTTCTGTTAGAGCCTTGATTTATCCTCTGCACCATTTTTGTGTTGATGCAGTCGATTCATCTGTTTGATCTTGTTCCAGTATGCTTTATCAGTTGAATTATTCTTTTCTGTTTTCTTTTAGGATCATAACCTTCCTTTTCATCTGCTGCTACTCTACATCAATTTTTAAGGAGCATAGTTTCTGATTACAGGAGCTGGAAAAGTAGAAGCTTCATGTCACAGTTAACACATAGTTAAGCATTTGTGCAGAACCCTATGGACATCTTTCTGTTCTGCTTTCTAAAAGAAGACAGTAAAAGACTGTGACAATATTGACTAGATCATTAGACAAATACAACAGGAGTAAAAAAAGGCAGAATATATTGGAGAACAGGCTATAGTGAGGATGGTTTCTCAAGACTACAGATTTATTCTTATAATTTGACACTGAGCTGAGTTTTGCTGGGGTAGAGTTGATTTTCTTCATAGCAGCTAGTATGAGGTGATAGTTTGGGTATTTTAGTTACTGCTGATCCGTGCTTACACAGAGTCAAAACCAATTCTGTTTCTCATACCACCCCACCAGTAAGAAGGCAAGATTTGGGAGGGGGCACAACTGGGACAGAACATCATATCTTTGCAAAAAGTGATAGGACAGACCCTATAAAAGCACATCATTTTGAGGCAAGGTGTAGCTATATTATGACTAAGCTTACTATGTTACGCAGGATAATTCATTGCCTTAGTGTGTTAGAATGAGTCTGTGAACGAGACCTGACTCATGTTACATGTGGTAGACTAAGTGGCAGCAAGATGCTTCCTCCTCTACCAGCAGGGTTCAGGGACCACTGTAGTCCTGGGAACAGTCCAACCCTATGGTTTAGAGAGGAATGTGCAGTTTAAGAACTGATTAATGTCACATTCAGAATTTAAAGGGTAATTTATGGAGCTTTGCAACTCTGTATAACAAATTTATGAAAACATAGTATAGCATTTGCTAAAATTACTTCAGACAGAAAATATCTCCTGTGGAGCAAAGCTACTGCCTGAAGTCTAAAGTAATTTATTGAACATACTCTTTTAAAAGTGCTAGAAGATCATCCTTCCTTTTATCATTTTAGTATCCAACCCTTCCACCTTTGGATTTGCAAAACATTGTAATCTTTATCCTATGTAGAAGAGAAAATATTTTTTCAAGGATGCAACTTGCAGTATTGTTCAGCCTTTTCCCTTTAAGTGCAAAAAAAGTGCCCTTTTCTTTCTGATAGAAACTCATTTTTTCTCTCTGTACAAGAGAATATGTATAGAGCTCAAGTGTGAAACTAGAATCACCACAATGTAGTTCAACTTATGGAGCAGTGGTTCTCACCTTTCATAGAAACTTAGCAAAGATTAGAATTTCAAAGCTCCTAAGTAACTTTTAAAACTAAGGGCAATGAATTTCAAAGAAATATAGGTGCTTGGGGGGAAAACTGCATATGTATTTTAGACAGAAAAATATGATGTTTTATAAACACATACACCAGATAATCTTTCAGGGTTATTTCCAAACTGGGTGTTTTATATATGCATGTAGAGAAAGACATATACTTATTTGTAAATATACAGGTCTGGTAATATGCAACTAATACATAATAAATATAGAAAAGCACCAGGAGTTTCACAATGGGTGATTTATTTTGTGAGTCATGAAATATTTTTGGAGTCTCTGTTGGCCTATTAGCAGACATGACCTCCCAGGCTGGGTGTGAAGGTGCTAATGCCTCCCCTATCTCACAAGGTTCTTTTAACACCCACCTTGTAGCCTAAGGGGTCAGGTTTGCCCTGAGCAGCTGCTGCAAGAGATTCATTATTGGCAGTTCATTACAAATGACACAGAGGGTGTAGAATACACAGTTTTGGTTACACCCACACAGTGATAAACTGATCCCAGCTACTGTAATTATAACAGTTTCCCTCTAGCCCTTCAGCACAGAGCTCATAACAAAACACTTTCTGATGCTGTCGTGTTCCCTTTCTAGTGAAACTATAAAAGGAATGACTACAGGATGGTCCTTGCAATGCATTGTATTTGGAAATTAGTGCGGCTGCTGAAGAGAAGATTCTCATACACAGGGTAGGAAGCAACAGAGGGAAGATATTACTTATCAATCTAAGACTGAAAATCCTGAAAAATCTAGTTTGTTGCTCCAGCCCCATCCCTTCACTAGAAACATTACTGCTATGCTCAGTCCTTTTCCCTAGTCCTCAGTGCTCAGCTCCTTACCACCTTTAGTCAGGGTAAAAAAACAAACAAACAAACAAACAAACAAACAAACAAACAGACAGACAAACAGACAGACAGAAAAAACTCAAAAAAAAAAAAAGGAAGAAAAGACTGGGAGATGTAAATATGATAAATATTTTTATTCTTAAAGCAATTTTATACATAGTAATTAGAAGGACATAAAAGGAGCCTTTTCTCTTTTCTTAATGTTCCTCCTATTCACTGATCAAATACTAATGGTTTAATGGCATAGTTGTGGGAGCAGTGTACAGTGATTGCAAGTATGGATTGTATAATCGGATGGTTCTCCTATTCATAAGAACTTCATGCCTACCCTTAACTCTTGAAGGAATATATCTTCAATGTAATTCTGTGAAATTTCAGCAGGTAGTAGCTGTTACAACAAGAGTAAAACTGAGAGAGATGCCCTTCCACAAGCTTTTATGACTTGCTTTGGTGTGACATTGATAATGTTAATGAGACTGGCATCAGCCCAAACAGCAATAGTCTGAAACCATTGGATCAACATATGATTGAGTCTATGGAAACTTGTTTATCCTTTGAATGTTTCAAGTGGAACAAAAATTATGTCATGATCTCCAGATGATCACAAGTTTAAGATTAGAAACAGCAACCTTGGACTTCTGAGAATGTATTTATTTTATCACAATTAGTCTGCTAATATCAGAAGGTGTTGTTATTTCTGAAAACCATGTCTGTAGCAATTGTGCCTTCAATTTTGAGTGAGACCAATGCAGGTGCCCAATATCCCCTTCCAGAACTCTCAAAATGAAAATAACAAATATATGCCTGGCTCCTGGAGGTTGTTGAGAGACCCTCCGGCATAGTGAGACTGAGGCAGGCAGACTGAGGCTTTGGAAAGGAAGGATGTCAGCTTTGGTGATATTACTGCAGGATTCTTCAGAGTTTATACCATATTAAGCTAAAAGGTGCTTATGCTGCTGTATGCAAAGACACATGCTCAGGGCTTTTACCTTTGTCCTCCAGTTTCATCGATACTTTAGATTTTCCCTTGTCTGCCACATCTCTGCCAAAGAGGATACTTGTTAGTGCGAGTGCTCAGCTAAGCGTTCCTTCCAGTCTGTAGAGAACAGCTTTTACTGGGAAGACCTTGAGAGAAAAAGGGTGAGAAATCCAGAGCTCCCTGAGAACACCAGGTTTCTGAGGAGATAATGACAGCCTCTTCTCTGGACCTCCTTTGCCACTGAAGAAATGCCTTCAAGTCTTCTAATTATTTTGACTCCGTTCACGTTAAGATAAAACTAACCATACCCCTTTTTCCTTCCATGGGAAACTAAAGTAACTAGCTAGCACCGTCAAATATGTGACTGTTAGATGTGTAGTGTTAGATGAGATGAAGACTGTCATTAACAATACTGAGAAACTGACCACAGACTAATGGTGAGGAGATAATGGCTTTTGCTACATGCACAAGCAGTATCAGAATCCTTAAAAAAAAATGGTTGTAAATGTGGATGGCTAATGAAAAACCTGAGTGATTTATATTTGGCAGCCTGTTCCTTAATTCAGGTCTTACTTTACAGATCCCTTCCTGTCATCTAAGGGAAGCTCTTCAACCCACCTGGCATGATTAAAAGCAAGCCTATCAGGGAATTCTGGTATTGACTCCCATCTTTTTCCAACTGTTATGTCTACATAACTTATTTTTTGCAGTTGTGGAACTCTGCAACTCCCTATACCAAAACTGATCGAACACTGGAAACTTCCTTACAGTTATCAGAACAGTGCTTTACCTTTGGTAGAACTGCTCTATAATTAATGGATCCAAGGTCTGCATCTTTGAGCCACAGCACCTTTTTTTCATCTTCTCTCATCTTTCTTCTATCAAACACTATGTCTGGTACATTTCCATAATATAACTCTTCACCTTAACCTCGCCTTTAAATATTTTTTTTAACTGTTAAAATTAGTTATCCTATGGTCTTCCTCCAAAAAATGAATTGTAAAACTGAAGGTAAGGTATTCTATTAAAAATGTTTGTTTTACTTCATTCTCCAACATATTTACTGGGATTCTTTAGTCTTTCCTCATTGCTTGACATAGAGTAACAAAACTTTAGAGTCAAAAAAGAAGAGAAGGAAAAGACCAATATTATCTCTGTTTTACCAACATGGAAACTGATAATTATCAACAAAGAATAGAGATTGTCATGGTACTCTGCCATCTTTTATATTGGATCTATATTTCATATGTATATGTGTGTGCATATACTTTTAAATACTATTTTTTCACAAGTTTCTCTTGCCTGAGACACTGTATGTGCACAAAATTTATCCAAGCTAAACAATATTGATGCCCTTTCGTACAGTGAGACAACACTAAAATCAGAAACAAAAACATTAATAGATTTTGTAACTCCCTATGCATTCATGTTTTCTGACTTTTTCTATTTGTACATCCCCTAAAAATCTGCAGGCAACCCTACTTTTCTGACAATAATCTCTCTGTTAGTTACCCTTTATACACTCACATAGAGTAGTTATCCTTGAGTTCTTGAACTAAATCTATACAGATATAAAAAATGATCCAATGACTGAAGCCAGCTGGCATTTATTAGAAAAATATTTTCACTCTCCTTTCATACAGGGTGACTAACTCCTGGCTGCCTATTGGAAAATGTTCCTGATGAGGACGGACCTCCAACCATGTCTAAGACTCTACTAACAATTTAACAGCATGAACAAGCATATGCCAGTGTTTAGTCCTGGGCCCTGATGTTGCTTCATTTGGTGATATGACATTAAGATCCAGAAACAACATCTTAAAAACCACTGCTTTAGATTGGACAACTGTGTTTGTGAAAGTCCAAGGCAAGGAAAACTGCTGTTGGAAGAGCATGTGTACAACTTGTGCAATCCACTCATTTTGGAATTACCATTCACTCCTGATCCTGAAACTGAGGAATCAGAAATCAAACTCCATGGTGAGGGACAGCAAACCTGAAGCTATACTACTGGTGTGGATGAAAGGGGTATGAAATATGAAGGTCAGGATGAATGTGGATACCTCTTATCTGCCCATTTTTCAGATTGGTGTTTATTTTTACTAATTTATTTGTTCTTTACCCTTTAAACAATTGAAAAACTACATGTGCCTTTGTGTTAGCCTAATGGACTGGAGCATCACTCCATTTCTTCTTGTTCTGAGAAACAAGAAGTGCTCCCTATAGTGCCATTCTTTTTTTTTTTTTTTAACTTTCTAAATTATTTAGCAACTATTTTTGGCAATTGGTTTAAAGGATGTGAAAGCATAGGGGATGGCTGCACGGGATACAGCAAAAGCTTTGAAACACCCAGTCCCTAGAACCAAGAGCTTTTATTCAAGATAGTTCTGTAGTGAGACAAATAGACCAGGCTTTGGAGAAGTCCTCATAAACTTGTTCCTACTGCTGATAGCACTGAACATCCCACAACAGTCTCCTTAAGCTGAAGGACTGAATTTTGACCAGTAGCCTCAAATTCTCTGGAACTGTGAGGCATGAAGTGTTATTAAGAACTTTTCTGAAACAGTTTTCAATAATAACAGTATGAATCCCCAGTGAGTTATTATTTCCATACTGACACAGATATAAATGGTGTGCTTAAAAGCAAAACAATAAAACAACAAAAAAAACCCACTTGTATGTTCTGTTCACCCTAAGTGATGCAGACAGAATTTTTTTTTCTCTTTTTTTTTTTTTGTAGTTCTAGTAACAGATTGCATTAAGCTGTAACCTAAGAAGTACCTTTCTTTACTTCACCATTTAAAGACCTTGAATATCTCATTCCAAGATTCAGCAGCCTCCCAACTTTATGATACAGTACATCAGAAAAACAGAATTTCCTGTCTTGTGTTTAAGATTCAAACATATATATTTTTTCCCCTAACTCCCACATTTTATATCTATCCATAAATCATATTAAAAACCACATTTCCTTCACCTAAAAATAATGTGTTAAAATAATAGCTGGGGGGATTCAAAGGACAGAAGCATAACAAATAATGATTTTTTTTTTTCTGAGTTACTCATGTTTGTTCTAGTGGGAAAAAATTCAAAAGACTTTATCTCATGTCTTTATCTTGTTTATTTAAGAAAATTGCTTCATTATCCAACCTGCACTTTCTCTCCTGTGTTTTGGGATGGTGCCTGTGTGCTTTGTCATCCTCCAGGGTTAAAGTAGATATGATATTTAAAATACTAAGCCAGCCTTATTGTTGATGCAGCTAGGAACAACTTCAGTAATATCAAGAGAATTTTACTGGTTATTAATTTCACTAATTGATGAAGCATTATGTAAATTAGTCTTATTAGTGTGCAATTCTATAATAATTTTTAAAGGTTTAAAGACTGAGTTATGAAGAAAAAAACAAGAAACTAGCAGTAAGACAGAAAACAAGAAAAAAGAAAATATGGGAAAAAGAATACTATACATATAAGGGAAATCCAATTGAGGAAGGTGTGAACAGAAAACTGCAAACTGGAATTAGTGAGATCAAAACAAATACAGTGAAAAGGAAAACAGGTAAAAGAGAGATGTGGGATTTGGCTAGTTTATCCCTGCCCAAAGGCAAATATCCAGAGGCGCCAATGCAACAGCTTCCCCCTCCCTCCCAACTGCAGGGAGAAAGGGGGGGGAATAAACCACAGTAGATGAAAAGTGGATTCTAATACTACTGAAGGAGTATGAATTTATACAAATATATATGTATATATACAGAGAAGAAAAAGGAATGTAATAATATTATATGCACACACACAAACAATAAAGAACAAATGAACAAGGTCTACTTCCCAGGGAGAGATATGCAGCTCTCCTCGAAGATACAGCAGGTCCATGACCAATGCCCTTCACTTCCGGAAAAGGACTGAATCAAAACTTCAGTCTATCCCTTCTTATATCTAAGGTGATGTAAAATAGGATAGAATTTTGGATACACTTGGATACTGCAAACCATGTGATCTGCCTCCCAGGAAGGCCTAAAGTCAAACCACTACAGGGATAGATGTTGAAAGAGAAGACAGTCTTTCCCTGTGGCTTGTCAAAGCAGTTATGGTAGACATCTTATTCTAATGCTGCTCAAGTGCATACTTTTCTCCAAACTACATTGGGAGATAAGTTTTATATTCAGGACAATTCTACCATCTCATAATAAATACTCATTGAAGTGGTATTTGTCTTCTCAAGTTGCCTGGTTCATCCACTTCTGATCCAAGCGTAAGAAAGACAGTGTAGCTCAAAACAAGGGAGTCTAGATAAAAATTCTCTAATATCAAGGTAAATGTGAAAAGTAAAATAAAAGTCTAGTGCAATCCTGCAGGGAAAAGTTGTGATAAGCCACAGACTATCAGTATGGTGACTGACATTTTTCAAGAAATTTCCTACACTTTCTGCAACTTTTAGTCAAGAAATAAGGCATAATTGCCCTCAGTCTTCTGACTCGGTCCTTAAGACAAATAAATGGTGACTATCTAAAAATTAGTAACAGTGATGTCTTGTCAAATTTCCTAAGTTTGGAAATACACTACAGATAAAAGTTTACCATTAAATTTCCTTTAATATTTTGTGCACTTCTAGGAATGAAAGAGAAAATAACTTCTACAAATCAAATCTTGAAATCTTGAAACCAAATCTTGAAACTGCATCACAGCATATAAACACCAAGCAGTACCCTTTCCCCAGCAATCTTCAGCAAAAAGAGAAGCAAGTTTTGCTGACACAACTAAAGATACACTTGTTATGCTGTAAGTGTCTGCTGCTGGGCAGTCCAAATTGGTCTTGACTTCTTGGCTGTCTGGATCAGGGACTGACCAACATGCCCTGTAGCTCCCTGCTGGTCCTCATGCACTGGATGCTGTTCCTTTTGAAATCTCAGGGAAGGGCATGTAGAGACTGACAGTATGTGCTTGGATTTCATTCTGAGATGGAGGTGGACTGCACTTCAAAGCATTGCTATGCCCCAAGTTATAGATACAGACTAAATATCTGGTGTCTATAATTCTCAATAGGCCACAGCAAATCAAACAAAAAAAATTCTTCATTAGAAGAACTGAGCATTGGAACAGATTGTCCAGAGAAACTGTGGAGTCTCTCTCATTAGGGATGCTCAGGAACTGTCTGAATGCAATTCTGTAACATGTGCTCTAGGATGGCCCTGCATGAGTTGGGATGTTGGACCAGATGACCCATTGTGGTCCCTTCCAGCCTTTCCCGCTCTGTGATTAGGAACAATAATAGGTGCTATTTTAACAGGGAAGCTGGCTTTAAACATAGTGTACAAGACTTAAATTTATAGTTTGCAATATTAGGGTCTGCTTCTCATGGACATGAATGTTCTCACGTTCTTTTTCACTAGTGTAAAAAGAGTCTTAAGGCAGGAGTTATCCCATGCTGGGACTTCCTTTTTATCTGAAGAATGTAAAAGTATGTGAGCCTAAATAATGTCTTATTCCATAGTCAGACTACCAGGTAATTAATAGGCTATTCTTTGTGCCAGCAGGTGGTTACTGACATTGGTGTCTTGGCCAGTTCCTGGAAAACAGATTCAGTTATGCCCAGCATTTCTGGGCCCATCATTCCTGATTTCCACCATCTTGCCTTGTGCAATTCTGGCTTGGGAAACCTAAGGTAGAATAGCTGCACACTGTCTCACTCATCTGAAGACTTCATCATTTCTGCATCAGATTTGACCACCATATTTCTCTCCCTCTTTCAGCTCAATGTCAACCGCTACATAAGACTGAAGTTGTTTATTATGAGGGTATTTATTCAGGGCAGGTGCAAGGGGTGGGCACAGCAGCCCCCCTCATCCAATACAACAATCTATAGGGCATATGGTGCGTCCTAAAGACTATCTTGTCAGCCTTTCTTACTGATGACAATCAAGATTTTTCTCAGTTTCATATTTGACAGGGGAATCAGGGACTGTAGCAGCAGTGAGGGGGTGAATCTGTGCCCAGAAACAATCTAAAGACCCCAGGCCACAGGACAGTCAAGCTTCATTTGCAGTGTAAGAAAGATGTGCTGTTATACAGTGTATGTGTATATTCCTGGCTGAGCCCAGAGTCCCAGCACAGAAAGAAATGCAGAACTAGTTAAATATGAAGGTTTTAGGAGACCTACACATTAACATATCTGTTTTTACTGACTGGCACATCAGGCCTCATATTATTGTTTCAGCCAGGACGTGTATTTCAGAAAGACATCTAATCTTTATTTAAACACTTATTGAGCATCTAGATAACTTACTGTGTTGGTTAGTGATGATTCACTGTAAAAATACATGTTTCATTTCTAGTCTCAATTGACCTATGCTCCGTGTTCAGGATGTAGGTCTCTAATGTATTTGACAGATGAAGCTTCCCTCCAGTTAGAAGTAACTGCATTTATAGACCATGATTAAGCTTGCTACTGAATCTTCATTTCTTTAAACTAAATTGATTGAGCTGGGTTAATATCTCACTATAAAGGCATTCCCTCTGACTTGGTCCCCTCCAAAACTTCTATCATTCTTGTAGCTCTTTTTAAAGCCATTTCCAATATATCAACTGTATTTTAAAATGAGTTAATAAAACAGAACAAGGTACTGATCTCACTAATATCACAGAGAATCAAAAATAGCTCTGTACTTCCATATTTTATTCCTCTTTCTATTTACCTAAGAATCATATTTTATTTTTTTTCTTAGCCACTGCTTCACTCCATGGACCCAGTAAAATCTAGAGCTCTATATCAAGTTCTATCTCCTACAGCATGCTTTGGGTCAAAGTCCATGTTGCATATGACCACATTCCATCATTGCAGAATACTTCAAAATCTTTAGCAGTCAACTTAAGTGCATAACACTTTAAAATATGGACTATTTCATAGATGATCGCCTGTACAAATACAAGGAATATTTGCCATATGACTACAGAGCAATTTTTAAAAAAAATGATTAATAGATTTAATGTATTCAAAAGTTGTGTAGGATATTGAGGGAATTTATTTTGAAAACACCACTAGATAATACTTCTCTTTATCATTTTGAAAGTATTATCTGCCTTCTTGGTATCATATTCAGCTGTATAAGTTATACAAAGGTATTGAACACTCATTTAACTGATCTGTGGGTGATTTAATGAATCACATTTATATCATGCTTCATTAAAATATGATTAATGATCATTGTTGTGCTGTCACAAAGATAGTTTTATAGTCCTAGTTCTATGAAATTTAAGAGTTTTACTTTTTTGTTTTCTTTCTTACTGTATGATGTACCCTTTTCCTATAGAAATTCAGTGGTTAGATAAGACATTTCTTTATTTCACAAAAAAATTGTTTAGCAGCTCCCTGTTGCACCACCTGAAAATTATTTTCGTTTTCCTTTTTTCATTTGATGCTTCCTTGGCAATGTCATTGGATGCTCTGTGGTCAATACAATCCAATTATTTAGGTTGTCAAACTAGAGTACTTTCTGCCCTAGTGCTTTACACTAGGCAAAGCTCTGAATGGGTCAGAGAGGACTTCGCTCCTCTGTGGACAAGGAGCAGTGACCACTTTCACCAGGTCAGTGCTAAGGAGTCAGCATCCAATTAAGCTGCATTGTTCAGGGACACACAATCTGGCTCCGAGTTAGTTAAAGAATTAGAGTTAATATTGGCATTGCACATGCAAGTCTAGAAGGTGTCATTTGCCACACTGCTGCAGTGAGACTGACTGTCCTGGTTATAGTAGCCAGGATCAGTTTGTCATTGTGTGGGTGTTCATTCTAAACCCTCTATGTCATTTTCTCATGAGCTTCTCACAATGGATCATTTTCAGCAGCTGCCCAGGGCACACCTGACTCCCTCAAGCTATAATCTGGGTGTTTAGGAACTTCTGTGAGATAAATAAATGTTCCTGTCTTCACACCTATGACTCAGGTGTGATAAGTCCCCTCTCCCAGGGAGCCACCAGCACCTTCACACCCACCTGAGGGGTCATGTCTACTAATGGGCCATCAGGGATGCCAAAAATATGCCATGACTCACCTCACAGAGTAAATCACCCACTGTGAAACATCCCACCCTGGGGGAGGGACTGGGCATTCCCATCTGAGCCCAAGCTTATGAAGCTTGGGGTTTTGAGACTGGTACCACTTGTCAGATCCAGAGAAGGACCAGAGCCTCAACAGGACTGCGACTGCCACTCTTGACTGGATTGCAACTATCATTTTCACCAGCAGGTTTCTTCTTTCTTTTTACTTTGAACTCAGGGGGGCTACGTGGTGCTCAGCATAGGGGTTGGTGAGCTTCATTCTGCTCGTGCCCCACTGTGCTGGGTTGCACATCTATTTTTGTGAGTCAAATGAAGTTTCCTTATGTATCAGTGTATTTCTTGTGATCTTTTTTATTAAATTGCTATTCTGACTTGCAATCCCATTCTGAGTTGGATTAATTTTTCCTTCTGGTTTAACTCTAAACCAGAACACTGCCTCTGAACTAACTTCAAGCTAGATCAGGCATGACTATTGTATCCCTCACTGTAGGCTTATCCATTGTTTTGTTTTATATTTTTGATCCAGGTTGGATTCACTCTTAGGCAGGAGATGGAATTTTCTAGCTTTGATGTCTGACTTAATTACAATGGAAGAGACAGGCAAGAGAATCAAATTGCAACATATTGCAATATCTTGACAAAATTCTAGAATTCATTTTAAATGCGGTCTTTCATATATATTTATAGTCCCTCTTTCCTCAGCCTGCATCACTATTACTACTTCATTGTGAAAAACATAAACAAGAATATGTTTGCTTTTCCATCACTGACATCCTCCATTTGTGTACAAAAAAATTTCATTACAATTCTCATTTTTCTGCTGATAGCTCTAGTACCAGGGGAAAATATATTTTTTTTGTATCAATTCATACTTTATTAGATTATTTCACTTGTCTCTTATTTTTAAGTTTCTTTCACAAGGGAAAATTTCCAGGCTTCTCTCTACTCTTTTGTGAGGACAGATTGATTTGTGCATGTTCAGAAGCAAAGGCATAAGTATATTGTGCTTCTAGATAAAGGAACATCAGCAACACAGACAGTATTTTGACAGAATATCTAAAAATCACTAGAGTTAGGGCAACAAAAAAGCATTCTGTTCCAAATTCTTAACCATGTGAGAGATAAACATATGCCTTAATGGCTGCAATCATCAAGAAAGTAAAAATGTTTAGTTCAGGTTTTGTTTTCTTAGTATCCAGTGCAATTATAAGATATGATGGTAATGTCAGCCAGAGTGACAAGTAGCCAAGAAATCTGGGGTTTTTTTGCCACTAACTAGGTTGGTATATGGGCTCCCAAACACAAGGTGGATGGCTGTCATACAGCTCCACGGTCTCTGCAGCCACAGTTTGATGGCATCTGCCCTTCACATCATTCACTTGTATGCCCTTTCACCACTTTCAAGGATAAAGCAGCACCTCAGACTGTTGCAATGCATGTTTATCACAGGTACTCCACCTCTCTGAGGAGGAAAAGTATCTTAAGGGAAATACTTGCCTTACATAAAATTCAGAAAAAAATCATGGTATCTTACAGATAAAACAGGACAGCGCTTTAAGCAAATGCCATTTGTGATGCCAGATTTGAACTCAACCATTCTCTACTCCAGTTATGCTGAGAAAAGTAGCCCCATGCAGAGAATTATTGAAATGGTACTGCAGGACTATGGAGTTAAAAATATTATATTCTTAGCATATTACACTGCCAGCTAGCAGTACTATTGAAAGGTTTATCTTTCACAGTAGTTGCAGTGGAAGGAACAGACCTGTAATTTTATTAACCACGTATGAAGATCTTTAAAAGACAACAATTCATTGTGGGCTATTTTAGATTCCTGTCCTTGGGATTTATTTTGTCAAAGGTCCTTAAAGATGCTGGTGAGCTGATTTTTAGCTATCATGTAAGTCTAAATAAATCAGAGAGTTCCTGGGGTATGACTGGATTTTGATACCAAATCACTATTCTTTCCATATACCCGGCAACATTACAAAAGGTGGTGAGGCTTGTCCAGATCACAGGTGTTGCAGAATTTGTATAATTAAAAGTCCATTTGCTAGGAATTGTGAATGAAGAACATGTTCTCCTGCACCAGCTAGACTTGCATCTAAACAGCATAATGAAATCCCTTTCCAAGATAAACCTCCTCTATGAGTAGTATGATAGTCTAGATAGTAATTTTATTTTGAAGACTACTGCAAAATATATATGAGATATAGACATATATATAGATGGATAAATGTATTTAAAGTAATAATTTACCTTATGGGTAATTACTGTTTCTAGAAAGTTCTACTTAAAACTAAAATGTTCACTCCAGCTGTAGCAGACAAATCTTATTTAACTTTCAAGACTCAAAACCAGAACAGTTCATTTTATATATATATATATATACACGCACACAAATACTGAGGTAATGATTCAGCCTCAAGGTTCTCCTTATGAGTGGCTCTTGTCCTTAGTGATATTCCTATAACAACCCAGTCATGTTTATAAAGCTTTACTGAAAAATGATACCATATCTATTACATTGAGGATTAAAATGTCATTCTTAGCTGAAAGGATTTAGAATTTCCTCAGTAGCATCCCAAGCTCTTGCAGTTAATCAGTTGGCCTAATTTGGAAGCAATAGCCAACCTCTGGCTGCCTATAACGGTTGGTGATACGATCCATAACCTCCGATGCACATCTGTACCTAATGTTGTAGCTGTGGTACACAACATGTGAGTTTTCTCAGTCAAACAGCCCTACAGCTCCTCAGACCTAATGCAGGTTGTCCAACCCTTACCTGCACAACTGGTAGTATCTTTTGCATTCATCAATAATAAATTTTGCTGTCAGAGCCTCCAGAGTACTATGGGGTTCTTCTCTGTTTGGTGGTTGTTGTTTTTCAAAGTTCCAAGTTCATTCAATCATATTTTTTTCTTTATTTGTGTCAAAATAATCTATCAGAAAAAGGAGTGTGGTTAACACTAGTCATATAAAATACTGACAAGAATCATATGAAGTAAATGTAAAGTATCCAGTCTAGCTTTGTGGAATCAATTCTAAGCTTTACTACATTTTACAAAAAAAAAAAGGTAGAACAAGTTGTAAGGAAACAGTGTATCTCATCTGAGTGCTTTTTATAGAGTCTGGTTAAAACACCATTTGAGTGAATCACAGTTATTCTGTTTCACAGTAACCTTCAGGCCAGATCTCTACAGAAGGGCAGAGGCAAACTACATCTGGGGCTTTGTGTGATGTACACACCCCAGAACTGGCAATGTTTTCCTCTCAGACCCCAGTGCCTCTCAGGAGTTAAGGGTGAAGAAGTGAAGCTGAGCCAGGGAAAAACAGGTGAAAAGAAGATGTTGAGGTATTTTTAGTTTTTGTCTTTTTATTCCCCCTCCCCCTCACTATACCAATATATTCTAGTTGGCAATAAGTGTGATTTTCTTTTTTCGTTTCCTTTTCTTTTTCTTTTTCCTTTTCTTTTCTTTTCTTTGTTCTGTCCATTACAGTAAGGTAAGGGATCTCACTCTTTCTGTGTCCATCCACAAGAAAGTGTTTTTTCCATCTCTTTTTCCTTCAGAGTCTAATGGCAGAAATGCAGCATTTGTTTTAAGAGTTTAGACTGAACTAATCCCTATTATATGTCATAGGTTTCTGTAGCTGGATTTTAGTAGAAGGGGGAGCTACCAGGGTGGCTTCTGTGATAAGCTGCTAGAAGCTTCCCCTGTCCTGTGAAGCCAATGACAGCCAGGTCCAGGAGGGACTTCCTGATGGTGGCCAAAGTTGAGCTGATTAAGAATCATAGTAATGCCTCTGTGATAACATATTTAAGAATTTAGAAGTGTTGCGCAGTTAGAAATTCCAACCATGAGATAACACAGAGACCAAGGTCTGAGCAGGAGGAGGAGAAGGAGGGACCCCATGATGGAGCAGGGAGGGGAAGGACTAAAAGTTATTCTGCCCCGCTGCAGCCCATGGAGGAGCAGGTGGGTGCCTGAAGGAGCTGTTGCCCTGTGGGAGACCCAGGATGAAGCAAGATCCTGAAAGAGACTTGCAGCCATGGCTGGTGGAGAAGGAGACCCACGCTGGAGCAGGATTTTCCCTCCAGTGAAAGTGTTGGCGGGTGGCTGGACTCAAGTTGGAGAAGTCTATCAAGGACTGCCTCCCATGGGAGGGACTTCACAGGAGAAGTGGAAGAACTCAGAGCTGTGGCCCCTCTGCAGACCGTGGTGAAGACCATGGTGGAGCAGGTTGTCCCCCTCCAGCCCACAGAGCCCATCGGGGTGCAGAGACCCGACTGCACCCCATGGAGTGACCCACAGGACAAGAGCAATGGCAGAAACAACAACCACCTGCAAAACTCCCATTCCCTGTTCCCTTGAACTGCTGGAAAAAGGGAGGAGTGGGAGGAGAGGGGTGTTCTTAAGGCTGGTTTATTTCTTACTTTTTAGTTTTAGTACTTTTAGTTTTAGTTCTTATCTTGTTAGTAATAATTTTAAATATTTAGCTACTCTGAGTTTGTTTTGCCATTATGTCTCTGCTAGTGTTTTTTT
The DNA here is from genome assembly GCA_013399695.1 of Formicarius rufipectus. NCBI lineage: Eukaryota > Metazoa > Chordata > Aves > Passeriformes > Formicariidae > Formicarius > Formicarius rufipectus. Next base: position 399,226 of record VXAU01000439.1, on the reverse strand, counting down.
GCCTTTTCTCCTTTTCCTTTTCCTCTGGGAAAGGGGAGGCCTGGAGATTTGGGTGGACACTGGGTGAAAACTACCACATTTACCCATTTCCCCAGCTCTATCATGAATGTTCCTTTTTTTTCCCCTCAGTGTTGCAGCCCCTGCAGTGCTGCTCAGCTTTTCTGGCACTTCCATCAATTAGATTCGTATAATTTCCTCTGTTTTCATCTAGGTCCCATCACATCTTTTATGCTGTCCTTTAGAATAAGAAGGAAGAAGAAATTTGAAGAAAACCTCATTGTCATGTCTGTCTTAGGTGAGGGGAAGTCACTTCTAGCGGTCTTTTCCAACCTTAATGATTATATGATTCCATTTGGCTTAGTCAACTGTCTGGTTTACTCAGCTTAGATTGGGGAATTTTTACAGGCTACATGGAAGTGACAAGACACATCAATGATTTCCTCCCAGACCTCTTGTAAAAGCTCTCCAGCAACTGAGTATATGGCTATACATATCCAAGAGCCAGAGGAAATGAGAGATCATTGTGATGAAAGCATAAAAAGACAAATCAGGCCAATATCAGACTTCAGAACAACACTTTAGAAGACTGATATTCATCAACTGTACACTTGCTGCCAAGTCTTAGTTCTTACTAATTATCTGTCATTATCACTGTGTATCTAAATAATTAGTCCTTGACAACCTGGCTTGCACTGTCAGTATAGGACATGCTGTAGTGGGTAGTGAAGGTCGCAGCCCCCACAGCCTTAGTCTTCAAGGCTGGTGTGGCCAGGCTGGAATGATCTTCAGTGGAGGAGGCCAGTACTGAAGTGGGTGGTCATCCTCTTCCCTATTTTAGCTCTTTCATTGTGAATGTTTTTTCAGGTTTTTTCCCCCTAAAGAAAGTGTGAGGTTCAGAACTGCTTCCAACAAAGTTGATCATATCTTCCAGATAAGGACTTGTTTTAGTTTTCATCCCACTCATTCTGCAAGAGTGCTATTCTTATACCAGACTTCTTTCCTGGTTATTCTGATTACTCTATATCCCTTATTTTTTTTTTCCCTGACTTGCAAATTTTACTGCTTGAATATGCACTGATGTTTACTGTGCTCTACTGTTTAATGGAGACAGAAGTCCTGATTTACCTCTTTTTGGTTATGTGTCTTTTATATATTTGGGCCCAATTTACTTGTAGTGGTATTATTGTGCTATAAATACTTATAACCTATTTCCTATTGGGCAGCTTAATGTGTTTGTCCTGCTTTCAGCTGATATAAGGTTAATTTTCTTCCCAGTACCTGGTAGAGTGTTTTATTTTGAATTTGGGATGAGAATAACCTTGACAAAAGACTGTTGTTTTTTATTGATGCTGACCAAGGCTGACATTAGGTCAAAGACTTTTCAGTTTCTTGTGCCACCCTGCCAGTAAGGAGGTTGAGGGGCACAAGAACTCTAAGGAGACCTAGCTGGGACAGCTGACTCTAACTGACCCAAGGGGTGTTCCATACTATCTGGTGTCATGCTGAGCAACAAAACTGAGGGGAGTTGGTTGTGGATAGGGACACACTTCTCAGAGGCCAAATCCAAGACCCAAATTGTAAGACCCAAATCCAAAAGCTCAACTGCTCAACCAGGAGTTTTACTTTTAAAATATGTTCAAGACTCCAAAAGTTCACCCACTGAACTTTTGTAGAGCCTTTGGTTCTCTAATACCTTGAGAACACCTGAATTAAAAATGATGGACATTTTTTTGCAGGATATACTTTTAATTTTAGGGAGGAAATAAAGATCTTGGCAAAAATTTAAACGGAATAACACACAATCAAAATAAAGCAATCCACACAGCATTGACCAGGCACATACCAACCCACATAGCTTAGCAGAATCCAACTCCCTGGTTTTAAGTTACCCAAAATATTTAAGAAAAGAAGTTAAGAGAGTAAAGAAAGAAAGAGACTAGGAGGAAAAAGAAAAAAAAAAAGAGTAAGTAACATGATTATGATAAAAGTGATTAAGAGACAATATTAAGAAAAAAAAAAAAAAAGCTACCACCAGAAAGCCCTGTGGAAGACAAACTTCACATTGCAGATGCGTGTCCCAGGAGAGTGAGAGGAAACAGAGACCATCTGCCCGTGTATTTCTGTGCTTTGGCCACCTGTGGTCACCCTTCCAGGTGGGACTTCTGGCTCACTGGTCACTCAGTGCCTCCAGGCTGGAGTGAGGGGTGGTGTAGCAAATCAGAGCATGGGTTAGGAGTTCCAGAGGGCGTGTGTGGGTGGGCTCCCAGGCTACCCCTTTGACTTACTGCTTCTCCAGGGCTGTCATGGGTACCGTGAGGCTGCAGGTGTTCCATGTGAGTTACAGAGCTGCCATGTGGAATCCTTGAACCTTCACTCCTCCACACAAATGCACACACTTGAGGTGGTTCTGACCAATAACAAAATAATTCAGTGGCTCACAAACATTTGGGCATTGGTCAGTGGGTCTTGACCAATTGCACTGTGCATTACTTGTTTTATATTCTCATTTCTCCACTTCCTTTTCTGTTCTATTAAACTGTCTATATCTTGATACACGAGTTTTACTTTTTTTTTCCGATTCTCTCCCCTATCCCACTGGAGGGAAGTGAATGTTCAGCTGTCTTCTGGGTTAAACCACAAGAGAGTTCAAGACAGGTAATGTCAATTATATCTTAATTAGCAAGCTTCTACTTCTGTCTGTAACACCCCCCTTATTTGATTATAAGCTCTCCATAGTCCTATCTATCTATCTTTACCCCACCTAATTATTCTTTTAGTAATGGTTTAGTGATATAGAACCTTTTGATTTTCACACATCATTTTTGGTAAATTGACAGCTCTGAATTCAATCTACATGACAATATATAGGGATAAGAATAATCTATGGGACCTACTTCTTATGCCTCCTAAAATCATTACATTTTTGAGTCTAAGGAAATTAAAGAATGTCTTGTACAAAATCATGTTGAAATAGTAAATCTGAGATTATTCATATATGTGCATACATATGAATGACAAAAAAAAATCTAGTCACTATGTTTTTTTTAATTTAGCATTATGTCAGTCTTACAAATTGCTGATACTGAAAATCAGTAGTTAATTGCTGATCATCAGTAATTACATTAATAACATTACCATCAGTAAAAATAATAAGCTTTGATGCTAACATGATTAAAGCAAAGTTCATGAACAAAAAACCCTGGTAATGCAATAAACAGAGCTTCTGGAAAACGCTGATATTCCTTCATGTGCTTTACAGTTTTACTTGCATATTTATTTTTTTTCTCATGGGACACAAGTAGAACAGAAACATGATGAGTTGCACTACAGTCTGAAAACTCAAGTACAAAGGGGTTTTACTTTAAACCAAAGTTCACTAATGGTTTGATACGTTTGTGATATTCTGCAACATGGCTGTGTATGTCCGAATTTTCTCCAAATGGCACATTTCATGATTTAACTGTTTCCTGTATCCATGAATTTTTCACGGCTACAATTTTTTTAATGCATGTTAATATTCTAGAGAATAGTGCAGCTAATTTGTCACAGCATCAAATTTTAGGCAACAAGACTAGTTAGCATTATAGTTGAGCTTTGCAGGTAGTTCTTTGATAATAATCATTCTCTCATTTAGTGGTGTGTAATGTGATGTATGTTTCTTCCACAGTCCTTTCACTCTGCAGCATAGAATGGAAAACAAGGAGGAGGGGGAAAAAAATGTGGTCAGTGAAGGAGATAGTCAGGAAGGAAGTTTACATAATTTATAGTTTTGTCATGTTAAACATTCTGCTTTAATGAAACTATTTCCCAGTAACATGTGCCTTGGAAATAACACATAACATAAGCATGGGCAAGGAAAAGGCTTCCTCAGCTTTAAAAAGCTAATGATAAAAATCCCCAACCATAATAATGTAGCTATGGAGAGCTCCACGAAATTTCTATAGTATGACTTGTAAGAAAGATGACACATTGTTAATAACAATATATTGATAATTCAGTCAACTTAGCAGCAACCTGTACTGGGAAGAAGAACAGACTTCTAGATATATTTCAAATTATTGGCTTCCAGAGTATGTGCATAACTCAGCAAAAAGCCGCATGGCTGTCAAAACTTCAGTAATAACAGAGCATAGTAAGAAATATCCTACAGAAGACTGTTCTTCATAAATATCTTAAAAGAAGCAGACAAACCTAGGACAGCACAAAGACACAGTAGACTTTTCACTTATTAGCTGGTTAAGCTGTCTCTTACTATGGACCATAATTAACATAACACAACATTCTTTGATTTATATCGTGAGAGATCAGCTCTTAGTGATGCTCAACTCTGTTTTCATTTTCACTGATTAGCTAATTTTTTTGAAGCAAGCATGCCAATGCAGAAAAAGTACACAGGAGAATTTGGGAAGAGATAGGATATATTTTCCTTCAATTTCTCCTTGCATTTAGTGCAAGATACAGTGGCACTACTTTCCAGTTTCTTTTAGTACTTTATGCTAGTCCTGAAGAGTCACAGATACTGAGAGGAAGCAAGACAGAGCTGCATACATCACGTATTTTTCTGAGTTGAGGAGGACCCACAAGGATCATCAAGTTCAACTCTTAAGTGAATGGCCCATGCAGGGATCAAACCCACAACCTTGATGTTATTAGCACCATGCTCTAACCAACTGAGCTAATTTCAGTTCTTTTAAAGTGTAACTCTTAGGTAGGGTCATGTATCTTTTATAAAACAACCTGTAGAAGAAGGATGCCTATCCAAGGAGGTCTCTGTTCTGTCCTTTCTTCATTTTAAGGGCAATCAAGCACTTTGCATCTCTCAAGAACAAGTCCTAAATAATAGATTGGTTAATTTTCATCTTTCCTATTCAAATTATACCACTGCAAAGCAGACAACTATTGATTTGTGAGTCAAAGTCCTGAGAAAGACCAAGTCAGAACATCATCCCTGCCCCTGTTATGGGGACAACCAGTCTGGAGAGGGGATTCTACATTCCTATATTTGCACCAGGAATTGATCCTCAGTGATTAATATACAGAACTATTAAGTAAAAATGGCTAGAAGAGTTTGTCATCTTTCTCTCATGGGTGCCATGACATACTTTGCTGCAAATTTAAGTCACATCAGCAGGAGCGGGACAGAACACATATCCATCAATGCCACTGTTAGTTGTGTTTTTCAGAAGACTTGTTGATGCAATAGCCTGGAATGCTTTGATGTTTGCTATGCTTATTATGGGCAGCTTTTTTGCATTATGGGAGTTAGGTGGAAGTATTGATTTCCTGGTTTTCAAAATCAAGTCTAGTCAAAAAGAACATTATTAAAATATATGTCTGGGACAGTAATTCAATATTACTACAGGCATCAGTAGTTTCAGGTCAAGAAAGGCACTTGTCCAGCTAAAGCATTAGATAGAAACTGAACAGGATTTTCAAGATGGCAACTTTTCTTGTTCTAGACCATTCTTATAATCAGACACATGGCACACATTTATTTTGCAATTATCCCCTACAAAAATCTCTTTTGGTCCTCACTCAGACACAGTAATAGAACAGAGCTGTGTTGGTTTAAAGGTAAACCATCAGGAGAAATGATCCCATCTCAAGAGAGATTACAAGTCAGTTACCATTTACTAAAAAGGTTACAATAAATACAATGATACAGTGAAAAAATACAGTGAAAAACAGGTTTCGACCCACAAAAAACAGATGTATAATGCAGCACACAGGGGAAAGAACAAAAGGGTGTTTCTCAGCCAGTGTGCTGTGTTCCAAATGGTTCCCCTGAGTACGGAATAAAAGGAAAGGAAAACCTGTTGGTGAGGATGATGGTCTCAGTCTGGTTCAGAGCGGCAGTTGTAGTCCTGTTGAAGTTCTGATCCTCCTCTGGATCTGGCGAGCGGTGTCAAAAACCCCAAATCCCAAAGGTATACATGCTCAGGTTCAGGTGAGAGTGTCCAGTACCTCCTCCAGGGCAGGGAGTTTCACAATGGGTGATTTAACTCTGTGAGTCATGGACTATTTTTTGAATCTTTGATGGCCCAGTAGCAGACATGACCCCACAGGCTGGGTGTGAAGGTGCTAATGCCTCCCCAGAGGGGAGTTATCACAGCTGAGTCATTGGTGTGAAGACAGGAACATTCCCCTGCCTTGTTGGGTTCTTTAACACCCAGCTTGCGGTCTGATGTGTCACGTGTGCCCTGGCAGCTGCTGCAAACAATCCATTCTTAACAGTCCCTTAGAAATGACGCAGAGGGTGTAGAATACACAGTTTTGGTTACACCCACATGGTGATAAACTGCCCCCAGCCCCTGTAACTAGGGCAGTAGTACCTAAATCTATCCAAGTGAGATTTATCAGCTTTTTATTCAACCACTCATGTTCTAATTATGTATGGTACATGCAGGGTAGGACACAGAGAGCAATGTATTCAGTGAGGGCTTTGTCAGAGTACTGCAGTCACTTGTAGTGTACTTGGACAGGAAATAGCATGATAATCCGAGGACCTCTAATTGCTCATGACCTTTAAATGGATCAGACTTAACTAACATTTACCAACCACATGTGATAAATCAGTGGATCAGCCAAATCTTAGCAGATATAGCAGAGCCTTCCTGCCTGGGTTCTATTTATTTTGGGAAAGTCCACATATTGTTGCAGCCACTCCTTTGCATAAGCAGATTGTTAGAATGACACTGTAAAAAAATAATGTTGCTATACTTCATATGCTCATATATTTTATTCTCTGAGGTTTTTAGCCATATCAACAACTAGGGACTAACAGCAGTTCCATCTTTCTTGAGATTCTATATCTTTTGTTTTGGGGTTTTTGTTGTTGGTTTCGGGTTTTTGTTGCTTTTTTTTCGGTTTTGTTTTTTGGTTTGGTTTGGTTTTTAATGGAGAAATGTAAACCTGTCTGTTGGAACCCATGCAAGTTTTCAGACTATGGAGTCAGAAGCAGCTTCCAAGACAGAGACTTCAGTGATAATGACGGAATTTGCAAGATGACCTTGGGTAACAGTAAACTGAGAGAAGAAGCCTGCTAATATTCCACAGAATTATACATGTGAAGAGCTTTATTGATAAAGTTGAAATTAAGATAGATAAGCACTATGAGAATTCACAAAAAATGCAAAATATCTTGGTTGATAATTAGCTAGAGCTGTGTGGTTTTAGATAGTTTTGGTGGAGTGTATTAGTTTTAGAAACATGCATAATTGTGTGTTAAGATAGTTCTTTCTTTTACTTTTGAAATGTCTACTCAGTGGAACATAAAGATGCAAGAATGTAAATATTGAAAAACCTTTCTGCCATTCTGGAATAGAAATGTCTTAGATGAAGAGGAATTAGAATAAACCTCTCATTTTTGTTGTTGATGCACTCAGGCAATCTTATTTAACAGCTAAAGCTTATAAGCCTCATACATAAGACACTAAAAACTGTGTTGGTGCAAAAAGTCATTGTTAACACCTTTCCATGATATTACACACGGATAAGGTCATGTGAGTGATCACAATTATTTACATAGTTCTCCCAGATTCATATTGGTACTTTGAAAAGCCCAAAAGATTTATGGCTTGTTACACTTCATTCTTGTGAGCTGACTATGATAAAAACATCTTTTTCTAGTAAGACAAATGTTTGATCTGAAGACAAGAGATGGAGGATTAACTATATCTCTTACTGTATCTTATGAGCAGTTTTACAGCTTCATCATTCAAAACTTATTTCTTAATTTCAAATGTAATTTTTTCTGTCTTCAGCTAGAATTCTGTTCTTGTTATGCCTTTTCCTCACAGACTGCTAAAATTTCAGAACCTGGCTTTTTCTTTTTATAAAGGTACATACACCCCATAATCTAGTCACCTTCTTCTCCACTTCTCAGACCCACACAAATTGAATTTTTAAAGTGTCAACCTTTAAGACTATTTCAAAATTTATAAAATATGACTGTCTCTTTTTTTTAATTACATCTTCTGGTTTTCAGCATCCTTTTAGGAATGGATGCATTCGTCAATGTGTGCACTGCTCTGATACTACCTGCACTCATATGAAGCAATAAGGATGTTCTATTCTTGAACCCAAGTAATCTATTTTTATTTGAAATTATTGTAGCTATTTTTTTTTTTCTTTTTACCAAGCTTTATGCTGAGAACACATGCTGAGTTATTTGGTCACAGTCTATATATCCTATGAATTGCTTTTCCCAGATATGTTACAGAACATATGGCAATATTAAAAATCACCTTAATCAACTACTAAATGATCTGTATGACTCTGTGTATCGGCTCTTTTTCTAATATTATTTATCTTTTCTCCATTTTTTTTAGACCATTTGTGTATGTTTACCGCAAGTTATTTCATACTTTTCATTATTTCAGATGGTTGTTGAAAATACTGGGTAACAACAGGTCTTTTTCTTCAATCCAAATAGAACTTGAATGCACACAGTCTCACTTGATGGAAAATCCCCGTTAACATTTTGTTTCCTCAGCCAGCCTTCTAATAACCTTTTGGTACTGCATGGTTCAGGTTTGTGGCTCTTTTATTTTTAAATCAGAATGCTACACAGTACTGAGCTGGACTGAAATATAAAGTGGAATACTGCCAAATGGTTTCAACAGCATAGATGGCTTGGCTGAGGTAGACCTATATCGCTGCAAATTAACAGAATGGCTATCAATTTAGCTGCAATGCAACAGAAGAGCTAAGTGTGATGCTGGATAGAGATAATTATTGCTATGCAGGCTTAAATGCTACTGTCATGTTCTATTAAAGTGTGCAAGATAGGTTTTCTCTGTGTCTGTCCATTATAAAAATAACAGTCAGTAGAAAATGGTGAATGCACAGCTGGTAATAAACCCAAGCTTCTGTGATGTCTTGCAGTTAGAAGGCCTGTGCTGTGTTAGTGTAGTATTTGTATTCCTTTGCTGCAATTATTTTGGAAAGCTAAGAGAATCATTCAAAATAAAGAAATGCAGCAACATTTTCATCCAATTTACTGGTATTTTTGCAGAGCCAAGATGTAATGCATTATCAGTCCATGTATAAATTATGTAACAGAAAATTGTTCTAAACATTAATGACTGTTAAACCAACAATTCTTTAAACTTAATTTTATATATTCCATTTTCATTACTTTGGTTAATTCTAGAACAGCTAGAAGGCCTTGTGCTTAGAGTCCAGGCTGTCAAATATAAAATGCAAACTGTCACGTTACACTTCATATTAAAAAAACTATAGGTATGATATTTTTATTTAAAATATGTAGATGAGTTTTAAATATGTTCTAGACATTGCCAAGAACTCTGAAGAGTGAGTTAGCATATTAAGAACATTAAACTGAATAGAAAAATTGAACAGGGACCAACATCTCTGCTTAGCAGCTAGCCAAAGGAACATTATTAAAACTATCCCAGAGTATTCATTAAAACTTTAGAAATAGCTAGAAGCACATTTACCAGTTCTACTGTTTAATTGTTTTCCCACAAAAAAAAAAGTATGTGGACCTGGAATTGCATCTCTTCACAGCAACACAGTGTGTAATGCAATCACAGCAGCAATCACAGCACCTTGGTATCCTTGAGGATTAGAGAACTGCTGCTTCTGTTTATAAAATGCAGGTCTGAAGTTGTCGTGGTTTCACCCACTGTCCACCCAAAACCTCCAGGCTTCCCCTCCCCCCCTTCCTTCCATGAGGGAAAGGGGAAAAANCTTTACAAGGTCTAAGCAGTTGAGAGTTGCACATTGAAGGTCATTAAGAAAACTGTGCAGACATGATTACATATAGTTAGGCAGGTTGAAAGAAAGAATATCCACTTACATATCCATCAAAAATTCAACAGCAGAAACAAAAAACAAAATATGAAGCTTTATGATAGGAAGGATTAAAGTCACAGTTTTTGCCCCTATGTGCTAAGAAGATTCTGATGTCTTGTGATTATACACCACAGCCAGGTGTAGAATGGCATCAGATCAGTAATTTAATAAAGCATTAAAAACTCAACGACAGAGTAGTTACCTTCTGACCATTACTTTCAATTACAGCTCTAACTATCAATTTAAATGACAGCTACTAATGTGTCATTTAAAGCTAACAGCTTAGCCAGTGTTTCTCAATTATTCAGAGATTAATGTTTCCCAAGGGTTCTACTGATAAGGGAAGACAAAAAAAAAAAAATTATCTTTGGGTACATTACCAGTACTGTTGAAAGCATAATCATACTGGAGAACTCTGAGAACCAAAGCTTGGTGGTTTTTATTATGTCAGTAAGATGGTCTGTATTGATTATCTCATTGTACTTGTACACTTAAAACAACTACAGGAAAAGGAGGTACATGAGANCCCCCTCCCCCTGCTCCAGCATGGTTCTTCCTTCGCCTCCTCCTGCTCTTCTTCTTCTTCTGACCTTGGTCTCTGTCTGTCTGCCTTGTTATCTCAAAGCTGGAATTTTCAACTGCACAAATACTCCAATTCTTGCATATGTATCGCAGAGGCGTAACTATAATTTTAATTAGCTCAACAGGACAGGAGAAACTTCTAGCAGCTTCTACTAAAGTACTTCTACTTTTCTACTAAAATTCAGATATGGAAACCCATGACAGAAGTCAACCTGAGTATTTTAGTGGAAGTATTCAAATGCTGGCACTCACAGTCATCAAATACTAAATTTTAGGAGAATATTTACTATAAATGTCTCTACAAATGTAACAGGACAAATAGCAATTTTAAGAATTACACTATGTCTATAGCTAGTGAAAAGAGCAAATATGAACTGGTCCAGAGTGGCCGTTTTTAATGTTATACGGAAACAACCTGGAATTTAAGGACTGCATCTTTTACTCCATTTTGTATAACATTTAGGAGAGTATAATAATTCATTCAAAGTTATATGCTTATTTATGCAAAACAAAGCATACTGAAAGAAATTTTAAAGCACTGAGATTTGTGCCACAATATGGAAGGCCTGTCATATAGAATCTTTTCTATTTGCCACTGTTTGTAAGGAATGATTACTGATTCTTTACAAGGTCTAAGCAGTTGAGAGTTGCACATTGAAGGTCATTAAGAAAACTGTGCAGACATGATTACATATAGTTAGGCAGGTTGAAAGAAAGAATATCCACTTACATATCCATCAAAAATTCAACAGCAGAAACAAAAAACAAAATATGAAGCTTTATGATAGGAAGGATTAAAGTCACAGTTTTTGCCCCTATGTGCTAAGAAGATTCTGATGTCTTGTGATTATACACCACAGCCAGGTGTAGAATGGCATCAGATCAGTAATTTAATAAAGCATTAAAAACTCAACGACAGAGTAGTTACCTTCTGACCATTACTTTCAATTACAGCTCTAACTATCAATTTAAATGACAGCTACTAATGTGTCATTTAAAGCTAACAGCTTAGCCAGTGTTTCTCAATTATTCAGAGATTAATGTTTCCCAAGGGTTCTACTGATAAGGGAAGACAAAAAAAAAAAAATTATCTTTGGGTACATTACCAGTACTGTTGAAAGCATAATCATACTGGAGAACTCTGAGAACCAAAGCTTGGTGGTTTTTATTATGTCAGTAAGATGGTCTGTATTGATTATCTCATTGTACTTGTACACTTAAAACAACTACAGGAAAAGGAGGTACATGAGATAAAAATAAACAAATATCTTTAAATCCCATTGTCTCCAGAAGGAAATGTGTACATAGAGATTTTGTATAAATTCAAGAATCAAAATTATTAATTATTATTTTTAAACTAGTAGTGAGCTAGCTCTAATGCTAGGTATATATTCTACCACTTCCTGGCAAATTGCAACTTATTTAGCATTGGTCAGGAAAAGAAAAGACAAGAGAACACTTTTAATAACCTTTTTTATAGTCTTCAGTAGAGATGGATATATTTCCAGGCTATGTATTTATGAAGCGATTAACTTAAAACTGTAATTGTCTATCATTTCACAGTTATGATATGAAAGTTAGAACTTTATAAAGTTTTAATAAAGTAAAATTCTTTTAGGTTATGCAAAACTTTTCCAGGTAAATTAACAAGTTTTAAGAACATATCAACAAATGGGGGCACAGGATTTTACTGTCTAACAAAAAGAATTACACAGATCCCAGTAAACTTTACACAAGTTTAGTTTTAGAAAAAGGCTTAAAAAGAGCTTTAAGCTGTGGAAATAATTGATTACTTTGTAATTTACACTCAGTAATTGATATATGGAGACCTAACATTAGAAAAAAAAAAAATCAGTTGCCTTTTTGCTTATCATGGTAGGTAAGTGCCAGTTTGTCTTGCATTAAATTAGAGTGCAATATTTTTTCTCTTTGGTCCTTGAAGTGACTCTGGAGTAGCCCTCGACATTTGCTGGCTCAGTGCTATGATACCTAATTTCTGTCTGGTGAGACTCAGAACTTCAAACTCAGATAATCAACTACAGTAGGATTTGGGATTATGGTTCAAGATACATCTCATCTGTCATATTGCCAGTACGACTAGAATTCCACTTTTATTCATTCCTTGAGCAAACACTGTTTCTGAACATAAGCAGCATTTATCTCACATCTAAGTACATTTAAGACTCACCCATTAAATATGAGGTCTAGGACACAACTTGTGCTACCAGGCAAACATAGGATCGATCCCCTTATCTCCTGTAGTCCTTTTAGAAACATCATGAAACAAGAGTCTAATTTGCTATTAAATCTATGTCTTCCAGCAGATTCTTTTTTCTTTGGCCTTGCTTGTCAATCCAGCCCAAGCCTTAAAATCAGTTTTGTTTGGTGCATGTTAACATGGAAGAAATGCTAAGTAAAATAAAAGACTGTTTAATGTCTACCTAGACTTCAGTAAGGTTTTCAAAACCATCTCCCATAATATCCTTATGGAAAGCTGATGAAATACGAGCTAGAAGAGAGAAGGACAGGATGATTGAAAACTGTGTGAATGGCCAGTCACTGGCTTCTATCCCTTTTAACATCTTTAAGGATCAGGCTTATGGGACACAGCACACGCTCTGGAAGTTTACAGGTAGCACCTAAATGTGAGGAGTGGCTGATGTACCAGGGGGTCATGTTGCCATCCAGAGGGACCTCCAAGATCTGGAGAAATGGTTCAACAGGTATGTCATGAAGTTCCACAAGGTCAAGTACAAAGTCCTGAACCTCAAAAAGAAGTCCATCTAACAGTATATGCTGGGAGCAGCTGGGAAGCAGCTTGACACAAAAAGAAATGGGGATCCTTGTGGACACTAAGTTAACTATTAGCCAGCATTGTGTCCTTACAATAAAGTGGACTAAAGGTATTCTCACGTGATTTAGGAGGAGCATTGACAGCACATGGAAGGAGGGGATCGCTCCACTTCATTGAGCCCTCGTGAGAGCACAGCTGGCATATCATGCCCACTCCAATCTGAGACTGAATTGGAGACAATGAAAAGTGTTTGCTGAAGAACCACAAGGATGATTAAGGAACTGCTCCTGTCCAACCTCAGCCATACTTTGATTCTGATTCTGTGATTCTTTTTTACATGCAAAAATCATTCAGAAATTAATGAATACAAAATTAGCATGTCACATATCCTTCATCTATTGCGTTTCTAAATGATTTCTGCTTTCCCAATCTGAAAAAAAAAAAAAAAAAAAAGCAAAGAGAGAGGGAGGAGAGGAGGGAAAGAAAAGGTAAGAGATAAGAAAAGAGAAAGTGAGAAAAAAAGAAAATAATAAAATTTACAGTAATTCCTAAATTTCAACAATTTATTTCTAAGTGATCATTCTCTTTTTGCAGAAATGCAGGGCTTCCCCTGAGACCTGTATGCTTTCTTTGGAAAGCTTATGATAATTAGTTCGTTTTTGGAAAGAAGGTCCCCAGACTACAAGGTTCCATTTCAGTTTTGTGTATGTATTTTTCCATATTTGCTTTTTGCAGTGTAAGAACTCTAAAGTAATAACTTTCTACTCCTGTTATAAAAAGAAATGCTTACAAACATTGCTATTTGTGCTTTGAGAGTTCAGAAGAGTCAAAAATCTAATTTAATTAAGGAGCACATCTTTAATGATGCTTTCCCTTAGCAATAGAAATTATTCTTTAAAATTGAAAGATAAATACACTTTCTCATCATTTTGGGAGGAGAAAGGAGTTGAATTCACATACTGTCCTCTAAGTATTCCATCTAATTTGCCCAGGACTAGAGAAATTACTGTTCTGCTCAGGAAGAGCAGTGAGTAATGTATGTGGGAAATTAAGTTCATGATGCCAACTTTTACAATCCTGCATTGTTCAAGACTTTTTAATACAGAGCTGTATGTCCCATAAGTAATACTTAGGGTTTGATCTAAAAAGAGAATGGCATTGAACTTTCCTTTTTCTTTTTTTTTTTTCTTTTTTTTTTTCCTTTTGTCCTGGTTAGTGTCAGTCTTCAGTCAAGATATATTTCAACTTCTCATGCGATAGAAAATCTGCTTCAGCAGCTTATGACTTTGGAGGATATTCTTTGTCTCTTCTGCCAATGAGGATAAAAGCACTAGTGAGAGAAAGGGATAAGAAAAATAAATTGAGAATTTCTTTCTATTTATCTTTCTCACAATTTTTTCATGGTGTTTTTCTTCTAATGAGTGCAAATTCACAAGGCACAGATCACTTTGACTTTGTTCATCACAAAATTTACCCTCAAGTATTTTCCACTATGGATTTTAAATAAGATAGAAACAATTTTTGTCGTTAGCTCATTTGTATTTATTCTTTACCTGGCAGAATGGAAGTCCTCTTGGTCTCAATAAATGAACCTGCTTGGAAAGATACAAAATGCTGGTATATAAATATCACTTGATATTTTTATCACTTGATAAAATTTGAACACTTCAGTCCTCGTATCACAAGAACTTGAAATCTCAGGACTGGTAGCATATTCCAAAGTTATTTGCTTTATTAGGGCACTTCCAAGTAGGTACAGAACAGGAGAAACTAGAGCATTCTGAATGAATGAATGAATGAATGAATGAATGAATGAATGAATGAATGAATGAATGAGAACTCAATCACTTCACTTTTGCATCACCCTTACATTGTGAATGACACGCATGGAAAACTTGCTTTAAAGTACATTTTCAGAACATAAGGATGAAATCTATTTATTTTTGAACATCTAAATGTTAGTTGTCTAAATCTAAATTAGGCACTGTATAGATATTCATACAGTCAATAGAAGTAAAGATGCCTCCAGTTCATGTGACCTATCTTGTTCTGCATTCCTTGAAGGAAATATTTTGTCTTCTAGTGGTGCGTATTTTCCTCATGTGGCCCAGGAGGTTACTAATTCCTGAAGATGACAGTGATCTGAGTTGACTATTTAAGTTTAAACAAATAATTTTCAGATGTCTAAGCTAACTCAGATGAATTCCCCTGCGAACAGCCCTTAAGAAAAAACCTTTACCATTATAGTATTAAAGCCTAATTATTTTTATTTTCCAGGGAGGTTTTGTTTGTTTTTTTTAAAGGCCTCTATTTTTATCTACACATTTCAACAGTAAGCATTTTTATATCATTTGACGTTATTTAAGAAATTTCAAAGAACTTTACAGAGAGCTGCAAGCTATAGAAATATGTTTCTAAATTACTTATATTTTGTATTACTTACAAACACAGTATAAACAGTTTCTCTTCAATAAAAATTAAGTTGCATTAAAAGATCTGCAGATGAACACAAATAGAATTGAAAAATTGTAAAAATAGAAGGCAAAGCAAAGCAAAGCCTTGTCCTTTGTCATATATTATCTGGAAAAAATTAATCCTCGTTACCCAGTATTTGCTTTGGGATTGATCAGCCCATTTTTTGCTGCAACTGATTAACAAAAAAGGCCTCCTTCCATTGCAAAAAAAAAAAAAAAAAAGGATTAAGATATTGCTTTTATGAAGCGTTGGCAGAACTATTTTACATGTACCAGAATATAATCTTGTCCAGTGATATGGTAGTTAACTGAAAACCATAAAATGAAACAGAAAGTTAACCAAGGTTCCTATTCAAGATTAGTGGGAAATTTTTCAGACATGAGTCATTAATGCAAACTACCTGAGAAGCATTACAGGGACATTGCAAGGTTGACCCTTCTTTCTCCCCAAACGGCATTTTATGTTTCTAAAATACACCCCAATAAAACAGAACATTTCTTTTCAGATTTGGACTGCCAAGATGTGAGCTGCTTAACCTTGATCATGTTCCTTTAGAGCTGTTCTTAGTACTTTTTTGAAGCCTCAGGTTAGTGTATATATGTGACTTACTCAATAATACTTACAACTTAGCTGATTCCTATTAAAGTGGTACTAGACATTATAAGAATCAGTGATGGGATAAACTAAAATAGTTCTGAAACAGTAATAATCAAGGGCTAGAAGGAAATTGCATACCCTAGGGAAAAAAAAATGTTGAAAATTGAAACATATTGCATAACTTTCCACTGCATAGTGGATGATATTAAAATCAGATTATTTTAACAGATTTCAACTCCTCAGAGAAGGGAATAAAAAAGCATGTTTTAAACCTCATGCAGACCTGCCTTGGAAACCAGCTTGAAAATATGTGGTTCTGTGACCTCCTTTCTGCACATGACAGAAACTAAACTCAAAGTATACTTCAGGTTTTAAAGAAACAGTTCAAATGTTAAATGCAGATTTCCCTCTTGAAGGGAAAATACGTATCAGAGGTATCTCTATGTTGCAAGACCCATGAAATGCTTCATTTAACCTCCATAAACATTTGCTAACACAAGAAGTAATCCTTACTTTTCTCATAATACCTAAAGTATTGTGTGCTTTTGGTTCTTTCTTTCTCCTTATCATTCCAATCCTAAGTGATAATTATACATTAGGGTAAAGAATAAGTGCTTCTGGATCTTCCAAGTATGAAATGTATATGCATCATTCAACAGTTTACAGACTTAAAGATCTCTTGACACAAACGTATCATTTCATTAAGTATTTAGATCTGTGATTCAACTGAAAGAGTATAAAAAAATCATTCAGACAAGCACTTCTTGGTTTGCTACACAGCAGAAAAGGCTCTAATTATTAATGCAAATAAGTGACTAGAATAAGTTATGGCTTCAGGTACCTTTGGATACAAAAGTAAGAAATTACAAACTTTCAGATAAGCATGGTTCAACAATAAAAATAATCCTATATTCATACCCTTTTTAAAGGTTGGTGACAACTGCCGTACTCTGCAGGTGTTTATTAGCAGACAAATCTGTCAAATCTGGGAATCAGAATTCAGGTAGGATAGAAAGCTCAGGGGAACCTTCACACAGCAAAACCATCCACAACCCACTGCATTGTGGAACAGGTCTGCACAGTCTATTGGAAGCATAGCTACGCTTTTGTCCACTTAGTGCCGAAAACTCTAACAGATCTCAGGTGACTTAAGCCTAACAGATCACTGTTTCTACCACAGATTCTAAAAACCACTGAGAAAAGTTGAAATCTAACAGTGTGCCATCAATTTTAATAATGCAATCTTTATTTTTTCTTCATATCTTTTTCAATGTACTCCAAAAGGAGAGAGGAAAACCCAAATTATAATTTAAGTTAGAAGTTCACCAAGGGAGCTGACTGACTTTGTTGCCCTTGCAGTTGAATTTGTTTCTTCATATTGTTTTGAAAGGCAATAGGAAATCTATGTAGATTGCCTGCACCCTCTTGAGTAATATCAAATACAGTATTTAAATGCTTATTTAAAAAAAAAAAGCTTCAGAGCAGCTAACCAGTGTTTCCTGATGTTTGCATATAATTTGCAAACTGAAGTCCTAGGCCAATATGTTACCACATCATGCCACTTTATTTCTTTATTTCTTTTTAATGGCTTTTGGAATGGGAATCAAAGTGCATATATTAAAAAAAAAAAAAAGTAACAAAGGGAGTGATTTTAGAATTGTTTCAGGAAAAAGAGTTAGTGGCTGTTTCAATAATTTTTGCCTGATCTTCCTCATTCCCTTCTGGGGAGTTCAAATGTTACATAGAGGATGAAGTTTGTACATTGTTATTTGAAAATTTCTTCTTTCATCCTGGATTTAAACAAAATGTATTCTGTAAGAAACTGCATCAAGATTCATCTGAGAAGGATTATTTTTAATTATAAAGTTAAAAGAAGTAAATTGAATTATATCTCTATAATAATATTTGAATATTAATTATGTGCCAAAAAATATATATAACAATATTGTTAATGTTTACTGGCAGCAGATGTTATACAATAAGTTACAACCTTCTGAATTTGGTTTTGAAGGGTGATGATATGTCTTCAGAAGGAATGCTTTTAAAGTGTATGGAATTTTCTCTAAAGGCTAATCTAAAATAGTACAAGAAAATATTTTTAAAATATTGAATTAATTATTAATTATTCTTTTTAATATTTCAAATCAGAGTCTCTGCAGTTTGTTAGTAGAAAGAATTGATGAAGTTACATGGGGTAATTGAGCAGAATTAATGATTTTTTGGGGGTAGGGTTAAAGCTGACAAACTTTTCTGCCAAGCCACTGATAAGCTAAGGTTTCCATATACATTGTAGTAAATTCTATGTAATTTTTCCTCTTTTCTTTTTTTTTTTTCCTCAGATTTGAGGTCCCCACATCAAATGTAGCTACAGAGAATGTCAACTGTTAAAGTCTTTTCTTTAAATTTTGGTACAGAAAATAATCCACACCGTTATGAGTTTCAAGGAAGATAGTTTTTGTTTCTTTAAGTAAAGTATCTCTGGAGACAAAAGACATATGTATTACTTTTCCAAGAATCAATAGACTAATTCTGAAAAATTATATATATATTAATACAGTTACACTAAAAATTTTGCACAATATGCAAATACCTTTTCAAGGGCTGAAAGATCACTTGGGATGCAAAGTCTTAATTCTTGAGGGGAGCAACCAATACAAGAAAGACATTGAAATGTTGACATTCAAATCCCATGAACAGGAAAGGTAAGATTTTATAGAACTCTTTAATTTTGTTTTTAGAACTTCATTTTTTTCAATCGTTGTGATTTCTAACAATGTATTTTCCAACCTGCTTAAGGGTTGTAACTGTGTTCTTTAATTTTATCAGAATTATAATTTCACGTGCGATCAGTTGAATTTAGAAATACCTCATCATTCGGATTCTGAAGCTTTCCAGTGAAGTCCTAATGCACAAGAATGAGGATACGGTTAAACTGAGGATAAGGATTTTGTGACACATTGCTGTGTAGAACATCTATGTTCACACAATGAGAGAATTTTTAAATGTATATATATATGTATACATATATGTTGAGGAATACATTCGTTGCAGGTAGCTCAGTCCCAACTCAGTTGGAGCCACTGTGACTGTCAGAGTGGGTCCTTGATGGTCAGACATCAAGGGAAGTTTCATTAACTTATTGTCACATCGAGTGTCACACACACAGCAACACTTAAAAGGTAAGTGCCGGGTTTCGTGACTGATTCTTTGTAGTGTTGATGCTACTTCAGTGCTCTAAACAACAAATGGAGTGTGTTAACTGTACAGTGCTTTTACAATATCTCACAAAGGAACTGAGGGAAAGATGAATGACATCGAGGTTCCTTGAGCTAAGGTAGACCTTGAGCCAATGACTTCATCTATATTGTTTTGAATCCCAGGCCTGATGGTGCAGAATGAAGTAGGTGCAAATTGCCAAACATAAGCATATACCAGATCGTAGTGGTCTCATCTGTGTTTCATGACAGGTGGAACAGCTCTCCATTGAACCTTGTATCTGTATAGTCTGGGACTTTTATAGTGCACATCATGTTCACCAGAGGGACCTCAGTCCCAAGTTTCAGCTGTTCCTGATTTAAAGTTTAAATGCAGTGTAGTATGAACACAGGAGTTTGGCTTAATTTTGATAAGGAAGTTGGTATGAAGAAATAAGTATATGAGCTAAAACAATGTAAGATAAATGCAGGAGGCAAAGTGTAATTGTTGAGATGGTGATAAAACAAGATGCAAGATGAAAAATACTGACAAGAGACAGCATAAAAAACTAATCTAAAAAAGCCTCCAAAAGAGGTCAGCAAGATGCAAGGGAGATCAACATTTCCCCACCTGACTTTCAGACTTGAGTTGCTTATGGAGTGTTTTTGTGGGGACTAGTCTTCAGCATCTCCTATGTGAACCTGTCAATAAATACCTTTTTTTCAGAGTTCCTCTGTAAACATTAAAGGACTCTGGAACATAAAGGACCTAAAGGAGAAGGGTTGCACGTCAATCTGCCTAATGGATAACATGTGAACCTCTTAACACTGTTAAAATACCTGATATGTGGTGCAAAATTCTATTTAACCCCTGTAAAAGCCTGCAGCCTACTATTTATACTGCCACTTCTAATACTTCTGTTCCTGCTGCCACTTCTGTTGTGATTCTTATGTATGTGACTGGCAGACCATGACAGTACCTGAGGGCCATTACTGTGTTATCCTCATGCTTTGAGATGAATTAGACAAAGCTGGCTATCTTGGAAATGGTTTAAATCTTCTGGATATGAGAGGGACTGGCCAGAGGATCCAAAACTGCCAAGAAGTTGTTCATTGTTTTCTTGAGTTTTCCAACACATTACTTTTACAAACCAGCCATTTAAGGGCATTCAGGTCTCTCAGTCAAACCAAGAGTTCTTATTAGAAGCAAGCTACTTGGTTTTCTCCAGAGGTCTACTGGCAAATTTGCATCTATAACCTGACACACCATCTGGACAATGCCCATTTTTATTGCACTTTTGGTACTGACAGTGCAATTTTTATTTCCACTTGTTTTTTTGTTTGGTGGTTTGGTTTTTTTTGTTGTTGTTTTGTTGTTTTTTTGTTTGGTTTGGTTTGGTTTGGATTTTTTGGGGGTTTTTGTGTGTGTTTTTTGTTTGTTTGTTTGTTTTGTTTTGTTTTTATTGGTTTTTTTTTTAAACTGTTGCCAGTCCTATGTTACTACTGAAGTAGTGGGCTGCATAAACAGAAAATCTCTTCTTACTGCATCTTTTTCAGTAAAAGGGTGTAATGAGTTCTATCCCTAGTGGTGAACTTAGTGCTCTAAGCAGAATTACAAGATAGGGCCCTTTAGAGGACTTAGACACTAACTAATGATAGTTCATCACTATCAGCAAGAGGTCAGAGAAAATCTCATAGTAGCCTCACAAACAGTTCTTAAAACTATTGGCCAGTAATTGAACTATTATGGCAAAAAATTGAAAATCTCAATTTTTATAAATTTATAACAATGCATTTCTGTGGACTCAACTAGCCATCTTTTGCAACATGTTAAAAAAAATTCCTGGTTTTACCAGGTGTCTTTTACTTTGGTGTTATTAGTACCATTCTGGAGCTTATTATGACAGCACTTGTGCTACAGTTTAAGGATTATAATTGTGTTACACATGGTGTCTTACTCCTGTGATTTTGCACTGTAAGTGTAGGGTTATTGTAGCAAAATTATGGTTAAATCAGATAAAAAAGTTGAAAGAAACCTTGCCTGACAGAATAGATTAGCTATTGCATGTCTATAATTACATGCATATATAAGTATGCTCAAATGCCCTCCACTATTGCACATCCTGGTTGTTTGACTTTTGTAGTGGTCACAGCAAAAAAGAAACTTAACAAAGAAGGAGGAAAAAAAAATCTGGCTTTAATTAATTAGTTACCTGCACACTGGCAATGTGGAAAGAACGTATCCGAACAAGAATTACTAGTAATACACAGGAGATAAATTTACTATAAAATGAAGTCAAGTCTTATTCTGTTGAGAGTAATAATAAAATTTCCTATTGTTCTTCATGGGAGCAAAATTTAGCCTACAGCTTATATGATATTCATTAAAATATTCATAAATTTTAATATAAGGTTTAATAGAAATATCTTTCATATTTCATTAATATGTCAAGGTGAAAACTAATGGACTATAGATATCATGAGTTTAAGAGCAGCTTTTTTGCTCATGTTTGACATGTCTCTCCTTGACCCCTTTACACTTTCTAGGTCATGTAGAACAATCACATTATTTAATTTGCTCCCCCTGTCAAAAAACTCTGGAAACACAACTGAAGGGAGGAGGTGGAAAGACATATTCCAGCTTTTAGGGGACTGAAACAAGCAAATGACACAGCTTTAGAAATCCTCCTTCTGCAGTAGTCTGTGCCAGTAGAAATAATTTTACCATTCATGATGATTGCATCAAGCTGCACATGACCAGCAGCATGTAGTACAGCACTGTGACCTGCAGGAAACCATTCCATTAGGAAAAGGTCAAACAGTCTTTGCCTTAAGCTTTTGAAATGAAGCAGAGTAAACAATTTCAGGGCTATTTACTACCCAGTTCTCTGACACTATTTGTCCTAGCTTCCTGTAGGAGATATTTGCTTTTATTGTTACAATCTTTTAAGTAAATACGATGTTTGTGGCTACCAAAACCAAAACTAAAAACAAACAAAAAAACCCCAAACAAACAAACAAACAACACAACAAAACAAAAAAGAAAACCAACAGAAAACCCTACCACAACAAAACAAATCAACAAAAAAATCCACATTTGATTGTCTTTGAGTCATAAAGCTTTTACCTTGTTCCTAAATTCATAAAGTGTGCCTGACAATGATGGGTTTTGTTTGGTTTTTTGTTTATTTATTTGTTTGGTTTTAGTTAATGACTGATGTCCTTTCTATATATTTGGGATACTCAGATAATAATTTGAATGACCCCAGAATAGTGTTAGCAATTTAGAAAAAGATTTCTAATGTTTTTGCTACTGATGTAAGTATGACCACACTCAAAATCAAACAAAATTTTTTATGGCCAAGTTCCAATTTTATGCTCCAATTCAAATCATCTTCTATGCTGCTGACTTTGAGGGAATATTTGGAAATGAGATATCAACTCCTTTCAGTACTATTTAAACACGAAGGTACATATGTGGCCAATATAATGTTTAAATAGACAATTGAGTAAATAAAGAATCCTAAAATATCAGGGAAAATAAGAGTAAAATCAGCCAAGAAAATCCCAGCTTGCTAAATAAAAATAAAAATAAAAAAAAAAAAAAAAAAAAAAAANNNAAAAAAAAAAGTCTTATTCATATTCCTGGGCATATTATTACAAGACAAAATTGCAGAACATCTATGATGAACCTAAAGACTAGAAAGCCTTTTTAGTACATCAGAAAAGCATAGCACAACAGAAAACTGCTGGCACAAAACTTTGCCAATAACAAAGGGAGACATGGAATGACAAGAAGAGTGTGTGCCATAAAACAGTAAATGAACAAGAAATACTTGCAAAATTTACCCTAATATTGTCCACAATATTCTGTATCTCAGAAGTATTAGTCACTTGCATAGGTGTCCTGATTCTCCCCTCAAAACTGAAAAAACTTTAACAGGATCCAGCAACACTTTGCTTTCCAGCATTTCCCTTGTTGTTCCTACTGCTCCCTTTTGAAAGCATCCCTAAAGCACCATCAAGTTTATGACTACATAAATCTGCAAGAAAGAATTACAGTGAAACAACAGTCATCTGCTTCCAAATTAAAACTCTATGATAACACTGGGGGCTGATATCTATAAACTTGTTAAAACCTACAAGTAACACACTAAAAGGAGGAAAAAAACTTTCCACAACTTGACAAGACATAATTATGATGTTAGTAAAAGTATTCATTATAACCATGAGAGAAAAATCAAGAATAGAGAAGTTTGAAATAAGCTGGTAATTTGTTTGCAGTTTGCAGCTACATTCATGGTAGTTGAGAATGTTACTGAAATTAAAGCTAGCAACTGTTTCTAGCAATTAGTGCAAAACAATCACCTTGTGTATTGATGAGATACCCTCTGGCTGAGGGTGCAAATTATAAAGAAAACAGAATGAATGGTCTCCATATGTGTCCTTAAAAGAACTGAGCAGTAAACTTGGGAAGAACCATAGGAGAGTAGATTTCGATGCACTCACTGTTAACTGTTCCCCTCTTCTGCTGCCTTGATGCAGAGGTAATGTATAGTAATGCTTTATGTTGAATAAGTCCTAAAACTGGCACATTTCTGATCTTCTTGATTAGACATTCATATGTGTAATTATTCAATTATTCATGTCAGGATTTTCTAATAGAAATCTGTTTCATCCAGAAGTTTAGAATAATTTATGTTAACAAAGGTATTCAGAGCTTTACATATCATCCAGACCTTGGTTTGGCTACCCATCCAAGACAGCCATGAATACTGCATTGTTTTAGTTTGATTCATTATAACGTGCATATGGATTTTCTTCACTCAATTATCACCTTCTCTAGCTTACATTAGGTTTTTATGGTAAAACTGAATGAACCTCTTCCAGTGTTTCACCATCATAATTGTAAAAGACACTGTCCTTTCATCTAGTCTAAATCTACCCTCTTCTAGTTTAAAACCATTACCCCTTTTCCTATCACTAGGGGCCATACTAAAAAGTTTATCTGCATTGTTCTTATATACCTAATTTAAGTACTGAAAGACCACAAGGAAGCATTCATAGACCCTTGTCTTATCCTGGCTGTGCAAGCCCAACTCTCTCAGCCTTTCTTCATAAGGGAGAAGTTCCCTCTGACCTCTCTGTGTCTCTCCTCTGCACCCACTCTAACTGGTCACTGTCTTCTACTGAAGACCTCAGAGCTTGTCATAGTACTCTGAGTGAGGCCTCATGAGAGTGAAGTAGAGGGAGAAAATTACCTCCCTTGACCTGTTGGCCATGCTCCTTGTTGTGCAGCCCAGGATATGGTTGATATTTTGGGCTGCAAGCACACATGGCCAGCTCATATCCAGCTTTTCGTCGACAGGCATCCCTAAGTCTTTCTCCACATAGCTGCTCTAAACCTCTTATTCCCCAGTGTGCATTAACACAAAGGGTTGCTCTGATCCAGGTGCTATACCTTGCACTTGGCCTTGTGGAACTTCTTGAGATTCCCATGGACCCAGTTCTCAAGTTTGTCCTGGTCCCTCTGAAGGCATCCTGTATTTCAGGTGTGTCAAGAGCCCCACTCATCTTGTTGTCATTTACAAATTTGCTGAGGATGAACTCGATCCCACCATGTCATTGATGAAGATATTAAACAGTACTGGCCCCTGAGTGACTCCCTTCATCACTGAATTCAGGACAGGTCAGGCAGAAACTTTGTTACTTATGATCATAATGAGGGAACATTCTGACTACAATATGCTTCTCTAATCCCTTCTGAGTGGTTGCAGAGGCTCAGCCTACGTAGTGTTTCAGGGAAAAAAAAANCCTGAGAGTTTAAAGAAAAAAAAAAAAAAAAAAAAAAAAAAAAAAAAAAAAACACAAAAACAAACAAACAAAAAACCACAAACGAACAAACAAAACAAAAAAAAAACCAAAAACATATTTTATGTGTGTAATTCTCAGGGATTGTTTTGTAGATCATGTTCTTTTGTATCATAAATATATACATACATAGTGAAGATTCGTTTTTAACTATCAGTACAGTAAAAATGCTTCAGCATTTTCCCCTACAACAACATTATGACAACATAAAAGGTTTATTTATCAAGAATATTTTTAGCAACTGTTATTGCATGAATGCCCTTACGATCCTGATGTTCACGTTACTTGCTACCAGGGATTTGTCTTTATATATTTTTCTATTAGACCAGTACAAGTTGAGTAAGCAAGCTGAAACCTAAAATTCATTGGAAAGTGACAAAAGAATATGTCAGTGTACTTTAAGCACCTTTTGAGAATACAGCAGAAAAATAATCCTCCTTCTCATAATTGTCCACTGAGAGCAAAGTAGACCTGTGACTTAATGTGAGAGAAATTTGCAAGTTGCAAAAATAAGTTCCCGATAGCAAATATCAAAAAACCAGTGTTACATATCCAACTCAAATTCTCTAAGAAAATACTAAACAATAAATCATATGTAAGGAAGACTGAACTGATAAATATTGATTTTGTCTATAAGAAGTAAATGAACTAGTAAATATTAAAAAAAAATAAAATAATAGTAGCGTACCATTCTAAATCAAACTGGTTTGTCTCTCTCTTTTTTTTTTTTTTAATTTCCTTGATATTTTTCAATGTTTTCTTTGTAGTTAAAAATAATATAATTGTTAGAAGATCTGGCACAAAGAACAGAGGTTTTATCCCCCTTTCCCCCATTGTTTATAAGTTGTTTATTTCAAGATCACTGAAAGTTGCCAAAAATACTTTCTCTCAAAAAGTGTAATCTAGTTCTTTTTTCTTGCTATAGGACTGTGCTTAACATTCCTGCAAATCAGGTTTACTATTCTGCTTCACTGCTTAATGCGGCCTCAGATTACTACAAAGTGTCAATAAATCATAAACTCTTTTATTCATGCTCAAAGTGCATTCAATCAATTTTACCATCTACTGAGCTCCTGGTATTATCAAATGTCTAATCTATCTTTTTGCATTTACTAAATAATTTAAGAATATTATATTGACTGATTATGCATTATTTTGCAGTACATGAAATTTATAGTTATATTAAAATTTCTCAAGCTGACAAAAGCTTGTTCGTTTGTCATTAGGAAGATATGAATAACATGATTCTTAACAGAACCAAAAGGTAGTTCTTACATTAAAAAAAAAAAAAAAAGCTCTATCTAACAAAAAGCCTTTGTTAATATGTTTGTGTGTTGTACTAAGGCTCTAACTTGCATGTCATTTTCCTACTCTAGAATTTTGGACAAACCTGTAGCATTCAGACAGAATAGGCAGAAAAAGCTTATCCAGCCTTGTTGGTTTTTTTTTTTTTTTT
>VXAU01000439.1:344474-371824 GCA_013399695.1 Formicarius rufipectus | reverse complement strand
CTAATCTATCTTTTTGCATTTACTAAATAATTTAAGAATATTATATTGACTGATTATGCATTATTTTGCAGTACATGAAATTTATAGTTATATTAAAATTTCTCAAGCTGACAAAAGCTTGTTCGTTTGTCATTAGGAAGATATGAATAACATGATTCTTAACAGAACCAAAAGGTAGTTCTTACATTAAAAAAAAAAAAAAAAGCTCTATCTAACAAAAAGCCTTTGTTAATATGTTTGTGTGTTGTACTANTTTGTTTGGTTTTTGTTTTTTTGTTTTTTTGTTTTTTGTTTGTTTTTTTGTTTTTTTTTTTGTTTTGTTTTTTTTTCATTCAATAAATACATGGCAGAGTAATAAGAAAGGTTCATAAAGGGCAGAGAGAAATGATTGGCATAGTGTAAAGGAAGAGGATGGTCCTACATCTACTGAGAAGACTGTCTATTCTATATATCTTTCTATGTAACTTTTTGTGTTGGTCATACAACAGGTAATTCTAATAAAATGTGATTTTTAATTTTTTCTTGTACTATTAAGAACACAACTGTTCAGTGGCATTGACAGGGGATAGTTTTATTACATGTCACATATATGAGAAAAAGAGGTTGATAAAATGGAAATATCACTTACGGTGGAAGGTGCTGACATTGCTCTTGCAGGACTTCATAACATCTGATAGCATTTTCTACAAACTGCTGACTAGTATAGCTAACTGATGAAGCATTACCATAGTTCAGTGTGAACAGAGTAGAGGTCAACATCACAAAAACCTGGGTATTGTCTTGCCTCTTACTTCAATTGTTTTCTTTAAAGAATTACATCTTGTCTGACCTTGTCCTCCAGAAAAATAGGAATAGGTACTTACCCTGATGCCATGGACCTTGATAGAAACAAGGAATCTAAGATATGCTAAAGGGAAGAAGAACACTCTCTGCTTAATGCTCCCTATTTGCTGAATATGGCAGCTCCATGTTTCGTATTAAAGTTTTTTAGGGTGGTGTCCTAAAGTGTTTCTTTTCTTACTGATTCTACAATCCTTCCAAGATTATAACCAGACACCCACCGAATGGTTTGCAAATTAAGACTGTGCCTTGAGACAGGGCAGCCCAGCATAAATCCTGACTTGAACATTCAAACCGAAGGGTTGTTGGCATAATGAGTTTGAAATGCATTTGAAATTAGAAATTGAATTTTAAATTATGGTGCCTATACAAACTTAATTCTGACTCCATATTCATATGTGTGGCTATTTGGGAGTCTATGCTGCTTTTGAATTCACTTATACGTTAAAAAATATTTAGTGGGAATGGCAGACCTAGCAGGCACAAAGAAGGGGCAGAGGAAGATAAATTAAATATGTTATAAAATCTTATTTATCATCTTTGGATCAAGAGGTCTTCATAGGCACAGCAAGAAGGAAAAGATGCCAATTTCCTTTGGAGTAAGGAAAATATAATCTGCTTAAAACTCTGAAAAGTCAGAAACTATGTTGATAAGAAACTGAGACAGACAAAACCCCTAGTAGAAATATGGGAAACATGTTGCTCATAGAAGGAGATTGTGTTTTCCTTTTCTCAACACAGAATTAATAGCTGAATGGCTTAATGAGGTTTTATTTTACAAAGACTTCATTACATTTTCAAGACCTGCTACTACAGAACATTTATTAGCACATTATGAAGTGCTATAAATAATTGAAACTAAGTCGACATTGTCAGTTGAATAAGTGTTTGCAATTCTTTATTGTTACATTTTTCCCCCCCACTCAAGAGTCTGTAAAATTCAGGAGTTTTCATAAAGTGTGGAACTCACTACACCAATGCAGACATGTCCTGACACTCCCTCACTGAGCTGGAACTCCTGGCTTTGCCGGTATGGGACAGGGAAAGCTAACTTGCAAGACGGGCTCCCCACTGAGTATGCAGTTTCCCTGGAGCCTCTCCTCTGTACTCACCTCCACAGTGACAGAATAACTCAGAAAGAAGTGATCTGGTGCAGCTTAACATTTGAGTAACACAGTTCTGCTGGGCAAAATCCATTTTGGAAATCCTGAATGATGGAAAAAAAATTGAAGGTTTGCCTGAGACAGGTCCCCCAGGAGGGGATGACCCTCATCAGGGGATGCCCCTCATCAGGGGATGCCCCTCATCACTTCAAGTGACAAGAAAATGGTCTGAGGACTGTGAAAACAACACAAATACTACCTAGGTGTCCTACCTTATTGCACAGTCTCATCCCACACTAATTATTAGATGTCATAATTTTTTTGTATTTTGACATTCAACATGCTGTCTTTACCAGAAAGGCAACAACTTGTGTATCATCCTGATTGATTCACCCATTCCTTAATTTAGTTCAGAGAGTCAATCAATATTTTGTATAATGTGTGTGTTTTGCTAAGCAAAGAATTGCCTTCTGAATAACTTCTTAGGCACTGAATATAAAACCACCATACCATTTATTATTCCAATTTGATAAGAATCTGGGCTTGAATTGGTCATTGATTAAGCAGAGCTTTTGTCTCAGATTACAATAGAAACTTGGTTGTTGCTCCTTTCAAACAGTAGCTGCAACAATCTAAACAGTTCTTTGACTCCTGTAAAT
The DNA here is from genome assembly GCA_013399695.1 of Formicarius rufipectus. Classification (NCBI taxonomy): domain Eukaryota; kingdom Metazoa; phylum Chordata; class Aves; order Passeriformes; family Formicariidae; genus Formicarius; species Formicarius rufipectus. Next base: position 369,222 of record VXAU01000439.1, on the reverse strand, counting down.
TCCAGTATAACCTGGTATCCAAGACAAACACAACCATGCCTATATTGTCTAGTGTTTTTTAGTAAATTTATTTGTGTTGTATACGGTGTGAAAACACTTATTCTGCGGTATTACAGAACCATTTATGAGATAAAAGTTCTATGTTCTAGAGTGTTACACCTGGAAAAGCCCCCTGAAATTTCCAGCTGTTGTAGTGAACATGTACTCTAAACATATGGCATCCTGCTAGAGTGTTCCATAGGCATATACACCAAAGTGTTTCCCATACCTGAAAATGTATGTATAGAGTAGGTGTAACAGATTAAAATCTCCTATAGACACCAGTGTATGTAAATTGTTATTATATGTAACTATACTTTTATTTTCAGATGCATTTCCTGAAGTTTTTAATCAACATTATTAGAAATACATACATTTTCAGGAGAATTTGACTTCCTACAAACATATATTTGCAAAAAATGGAACATTAACTTTTGATTGGTGTGTAACTTGACAAAGTCATTGATGCTGAAAGGTATTTTGGAGTCGTATGTCCCATTTTAGGTTAAGGTAGAAAACTTTTCTTTTTTATGTTTTTATTAGTGAGGTGCTCACATGAAAACAAGTTTTATCTTTCGATTGCTATAAATTCAACTGGTTTTGATACTTTTTCTCTACCATAAATCATGATGTGCCTCTGGCATCAAAATTTGTTGCTGTGAAAACAATTATCATATAAAAAAATTAGATTATGACCTCAGGTGAGGAATAATCAGGAGCAGATTAACTCTTCTGGCTATGAGATACCATTAGATGGGAACATGAAAGATTGGGGAATGAAAACAAACCTTCTATATGTTTTTAAGATGATAAGTTTTAATTGAAGATCCATCGATCTGTTTGTCTTCCCCTGGAGGAGATTATTATCTTCAGGTGTTGCACTCACAGCATGTAAAAACCCCCGGAAGGAAGGTAGCTTGAGAAAAAAAAAACAACAAAAAACATTTTAAAAGAGATGAAGAGAGAAAACCTTTCTGCCAAAAAACACCATATGAGGAAATTTTTACACAATGTAAATCAAATGTTCTTACTGGAGTGGTACACGTGCCTGATCCTCAGTACAGTTTTGTGTACTGGATCAGGCACCCAAAGGACAGCTGTAGTGGCCAAGACTTTGGGTGAATTACTGACATTCACTGAAAAATCCTGGATCAATGCAAATTCTAAAGACATAGGAATACATTCCATTCAGCAAAGAATGCCATAATTTTGTTATATTGCCTATTACATGAGAGAAATTAAAGTTTTTATTCCCTTCCTAGAGTGCTGAAATTTCACTGTTCAAGAACTACTTATGTCTGTCTGTGTGATCACTCTTAGACACTCAAGATCCCAGAGCATTCTTAACTACTTACAGTGTTTATTTCTCTCATTCATATATTGGGAATCTTTCAAATTGCCAGCTAAGGTAATTAATTGTGACAGGACTAAAAATGATCCAGTCATAAATCCTGAAGAAGAGCTGGGAATGGAGGAATTACACTGAGGCTGGGAAGGATAGGATGGGAGACAGGTGGTTTAGAAGGGGTTTGTTTCTCACCATCCCACTGCACTTTAATATTTTTAATTACCAATGATTTAATTTTCCCGAAGTCAAGTCTATTTTTCCCATGACATTAACTGGTAAGGGAGTCTTGTTTTCCCCCTCTCCTGTTGAAGAGGGAGGGGAGTGATAGAACATCTGAGTCCATATTTGGCAGCCAGTCATAGTCACCCTACCATGTTCAAGAAGTTGTCTGGAAAAACAAAGATACTGCTGACATACCTTGGATGACTCAGCTATTACATGACTCCTCCGTGGGTCTTGTCACAGACTAGCATGCCTGTTTGGTTTTTCTCACCTCTGACTCATTTAGAGACTACAAGTGAGGTCCAACAAGGACTGCATATTCCCAGATCTGAAAACATTTGGCTCCTCTGAGACAGAGAGGGAAAGAAGGTGAAAGGGAGAAAGGGCAAGTGCAAGAGAGGAAGAGATGAAAAAAGAGGGGAGCCGGCTTGCTGTGTCTCCCTTTGCTGTGCAGACTGGGAATAGGATCCTCTTGCTTAAACTTCAACATCTGGTGTAATTTAATTGTTTCTATTGTTGCCTAAAATCAAGGAAAAAAACTTGCAAGGCAATGTTAGTATAGATAGGCAGCAGTTCTTTAATGAATATATAAAAATTCTAAGGCATCATTGTATTAGTGCATCTGGCCTCTGACCACTGCTTCAGAAAGGAAAGCTTGCCTTCTTGCTGCTACTGTTCTTTGGCTCTCCTGAACACCTTGTATCATCTCAAATGGCCCTGAGCATCCACATTTATTCAACCAGATAGATCCTTACCCTGCTCTTTATTGAATCTAATGGAAGTGTAGGCACCTAGCACAAATTTATTATCTTAACCTTCAACTCAAGCCCACTCCTACATTTTTCTACATTAGTCTACAACTAAATTCTGCTTTCATAAATCTAGTCGTAGCTTTCTGGACAATGGCCAGATTCAGTCTAGAAGCTGCTTAGCTGTATTACCAGGGCATTATATCTCCTCAGTTCCAGCTGGGAAAATGGATTGTTTCCTTACTGTTGCTCTCATTCTTTTCTTCCTGTCCTGCTGTATGGCTATAGAAATTGCTACAAATAGCCACCTTGGCTTAGGGTCAAGAAAGCACAACAAATTAGATTCACACAACCAGACCTTGTGGACAGAATAAAAGTGTGACTTGCTGGTTTTATCAGTGTACATGTGTTGATTATCAAAATCAAAACAGAAATGTTCTGATTCTGACACTGAGGTGCAGTGGAACAAAAATCTGGGCCTTTCTTATTGCAAATTCAGAATGAAAAAATCCTTCATTGCTCTTGCTGTTTTCAGCAGACTGTCATTTGTGTTGAGACTATTTGCCCAGACCAGTAAGAATAAGAAACAGAAATCATCTCTCTGAATATATCCTGAAATTGTATTTTTGCAATTATAAGATTAGACTTGGAACAATCTATTTTTAACAAGATAGTCCAACAGAATATTATTCATTATTTTTTAAAAAATGTAATAAAATACTTCATAGCTCAGTAAATTAGATGCTCCATATCTTTTGAAGCAAGAATGAGGAATATAACTAAAAGTATTACATCTATTATTGACAGAAAAAAAAAAAAGTTTCTAAAAAAAATATGCAGATCTATCCATTGAGGTCTATATATGTGGAGAGCCATGATAGGGCAGCTGTCTAGTTTCTTTCTTACTCATCAGTTCAGCTTCTGACTTGTATTAAAAGTTATGTCTGTCTACCTTTGCTGAGAAAAAAGAAAATGAAGTACTTTCCCTGCCCCTCCCCCCCTGTTTTTTTGTTGCTGGTACCTTACATTTAGAAAGGACTTAGTTAAGCCCTATTTCTTCTAGTACCTGTATCATCAGTAGAATTGTACCTAAATTATAATTTACGAGGCCATTCAGTTACACACCAGAAAAAAAGAATGTGGTTTAGGACACGATAAAGCTAATGGTAGAAGAAAATAGTGCTCTCTTACTGCAGGAAAAGGTGTAATTTGTCTTCAGATTTTTTATGATGGGTTTGTATCACAAGGAAAGATTGAGATTGCAAAGCTTTTGTTGATTTTTCTAAGCTTGGGATTAATGGGAAATAAGCATTTTCTGTGAATTTAAACACCACAACACCATTTCTGCAATAAGTCTTCTGAAGCTATCCATGTTATGACTCTTCACACAAGCATGTTTTCACTTTAATATTCTATCTAAGAGGGACACTCAACAAAACACAATTAATTGATGTTACTTTGCATGCTCATTCACACATTAGTTCAATATTGGAGTCATGTTTGCAGTCTCTTCTTTTTCCTGCTACTGCCCAGTCACTGGCTCTGCTAAGTCCATTTAAGGACAATAAATGGACTTGTCCTATATGTGTCAAATTATTCACATGATTCCAGAACTTTCAGTATTCCCCTTTAAGTAGTTTGAGGTGGAGGCTGGCATCTGCTGAGACAGTACTGCCACAGAAGTTTGAATCAACTAAGATTTCTAAAAAATATATTTATAAGTAATCCTAAAGTTGCATTGTAGGATTCAAAAATATCTTGGTTTCAAGAAGCCTGTCCGGAAAGTCAAAGAGGCCTTGGGAAAGTGTATTGGGAGAATGTTGAAAGAGCCTCCCTGACTGATAAGACTCAAGCAAGTCTGCAGTCATCTGCTGCCTCAGTATCTCCAAGTTGCCTGCATTTGACAGGATTTGTGGGTTTCTGTGTATTAACTAGGTCAGATAGAAACTCTTCTTATCAATCCCTTTGTTTCTTGTGTCTCATGTTCATTAAATATAAACTGGCCTTATATTCTTGAATGCCCTTCATAGCAACCATAATGTATTCTCTTAGTTGTAATATCTCCTCCCATGTTTAGCATAAAACCAGCCCCTGAAATGAATATTTACTCATTGAACCTATATATTGTATTTTGTAACTTCAATAAACATTCCTGTTTGCCAACCCCCGCACAAACGGGGACCATGCCCGACCCCTACATTGCATCACTTTCCTCAATGGACATGAAGAGTGTGGGAAGGCAGATGTAAAGGTTATGTCACCAGCTGTAAGGTAGAACACAAGAGCTCTGCTGTCCTATGCTGTGTAGCTGTCCAGAAGTAGCTGATGAGCTGGAACTTTGTTTTCTGAGGATGCAGAGGATGCAGGTGTAGTTCAGCTTGTACTCAGTCTCCTATTGCTGCAGTTACACTCCTATGAGTGCTGTTTGAAACTAGAGTAGGCATGTCCATATAAACGTATACATGTAGAAATGCAGAAGGTTATATTTACAGGATATAACTAATATAGTCTTATTATTTAAAAGTCTGTAAATAATAGCATTCTTGTCCATTTCCCAGCACAGTCCCCATTTTCAGCAGCTTGTTTGTCTTGCAGTTGTTGTTATGATGGTGTTGTGTGGAATGTAATTAGCCTGCAGACCATTCACTATTTGTGAGAATAGCTGTAAAAGCAATGGCACACAATTTAACTGAAAAATATCTGTGTCTGTTCTCTATTAATTTGTACTTTTCCTTGAAAAAATCCCAATTGACAAAATCTGTGAATTACTGTGAAAAACATTTAGGGATTGAACTGTGTTGTTGTTTGAAAGTTCTAAAACCTGCAGTAGGATAATTCTCGATGCTAAATATGTTCTTTTATCTCAATGTTTTAGGAACGACTGAATACACACATATTCCTTCATGATGAAGTGACTATGAAGAGAAAAGAGTGAGGAAGAGAGGAATTGTTATTTGTTCATCTCTTCTTGCACACTGATAGTTTTCTATGCTGTAATTACAGATATAACTTCAATTTAAATGCCAAGAGAGACATTCTAATTTGTTTGGCTATACATATGAGTTGTTCATTTAAGTACAAAATTAGAATGTGACTCTAATTGCCAGTTCCAAATCTCTATTTTATTCTTGACTTTTTATCTTATCTTAGAATCCATCATACCAAATCTAATACTGGTGTAAAACTTAGGCTAGTATATTCATTCTGCTTTCATAACCTTTCAGCCTTTGTTCTCAATATTTTATGTTCAATTAAGTCTGTTATTAAATATGATCTTCTAAATATATTGGGAGACACTTTTCCTGTTTTTAGTGACTGCATTCTATTCTTTGTTTGCCAAAGAAATTGAATGCCCTTATTGTAATTTTTTTGCTAGTAGACATCCTAGAATATTCTAGCAAATGCATCAGTTTCATCAAATACATCATTATTACTGTCTCAGCAATTGTGTTGTCCTACAGAAAGAACAGAGCTCTTCCTCAAGCTTTCTAGCATTTTTAGTTTCCTATAGTTAGCCATTACTACAGTTTTGCAAGTGCTATTTTGTCTCTTTGATTTAGTCATTAAAGAATTATTTCAAACCTAGAAGTCAACCACCTCTGAGCTCTTATAGTCTAATTAGAAGCACAGTTTAGGGGTTCATTCACTTATAACAAATTCAAATAAAACAAAATAAAATGAAATAATAAAGTTACAATCATGTTACATAGTTAGAAAATTACCTTCTGCTTAACTACTCTACAGCAATGCTTTAATCATAAATATTTTGGATGCAACAGTGCAAATATTCTTCATATAAAACAAGTATAAGGAAAATCAGGTTCCATAACTAATATATGCAACATAATTAAAGATCAAATAAAAATAGTACAATTAGTGAGAAATAAAATTGAAATAATTGAAAACAATATATTTCAATTGAAAAGTCATAAAAATCATAAGGAAAACTTTATATACTGTAACTAAGAAAGAATCACAAGAAAATATGCATAACAAAGGAAACAGTGAATGACATAAAAGAAAATATTCTTTTTTTTTTTTAATCTTTCTTGGAAAAGTGAACTGTGACCAGAGTCACTAAGTTAATTTAAAACTTGCGTAGGTATTTAAGTCAAAGTACAGAAAGAAGAGTTGAAAGAATATTGAGATAACACAGAGACATGCAAGTTCAGAGAGCCTGATTATTATTTCTGGTAAACCAACCAAAGCACTCTTTGAATGATCAAAGTTTCTCTGAACAATTCCTCAAAGATCAGATGAGATATCCCAGGGCAGAAAAAAAAAAAATTAGAATCTAAATGGGTAAAAAAGACATCTTGAGGAATTCTGGATAAATCAGTGTATTTCAGGTGCCTTGAAGCATTCTTGAACCAATGAGAAAATATTTGCAGAAAACTAAATGCAAGTGAAGTGATAGGAAAAAAAAAAGAAAAAGAAAATGTAGACTTTTCTGAATCACTATGAATGAGTCTAAATTCATTCTTTGGCATGAAGGACAGAGGAAATAAATGTTATGTAGAGAGAAAGAAGAGAATTTGAACTATTTTGGCACTATCTTATATGGCATCACTGTAAAGTATACCAAAATTTACATCGGAAACTTGGAAAACTACTTAAATTGAATTTTGCTTGGGATATCTCAGGCAAGTGGATCCTGTCTCATTGCAGAAGCTGGACTGGGTGATTTCTGAGGGCTTGATGAGTCCTGCAGTTCTTGCCTTGTATCATAAAGTCAGCCACTCTTCACACTGCACTGTGTGAAAAAGGAATGATAGTGGAATTTTGACAATAAGTATGACTGGTTTTGCTCATTCATGTGAAGGCCACATTGAGTGAGGCCACTTTCTCCCCATATTTCTGAAATCTGTAGGGTACTGGCTGCACTCTAAAGAGGTGACTCTGATATATATAGACATGCTTACAAATAAGCTTGGAACCTGGTCACCAGATTGTCAAAGTGGAGTTGAATTCAGCGCACATTAAATACAGAATTCAGGATATTGGGCGGTTTTACTGGTACTGTTGAATACTGTGTTGCCATGATCATTTTTTCCCCCAGTATCCAACACATAACAGCTACTATAAACCTGACTTATCCACTGCACTGAACACAAATAAAGCTGGCTTTAATAAAATGATTTGCAGTCATATATTTAGGTGCACAGTGGACATATTAAAAAAACCCAAACTGACAGGCACAACATTCACAAATAGTCACAAATTATTCACAATGATTGTTTCTACACCTTTCTTTTCATGAAAGTGAGATTTTTTTGTGGACATTTTGTATAAGTTTGCAGACATATCGAATTACTGTAGTTCTTAAATTAGACCTATTGAAAAAATTATTCACCATAAAAGTACAGATTTAGGTGATACTGTGAAGTAATTGAACTTGCAGGTGAGTAAAGAAGCAAAAGGGAATAAAACAGCAGACACTATAAACCCCAAAACTTTGAAATGCAAATTACTGAATGCAAATCGTTCCATTTACATTGTTTTCTCCAATTGCAGTAACACTTTATGTACAGTGCCTGAGCAAGCTGTTATTCATTTTTCTCTGATAAAGATATCAGAAATTGATATGTTATAATGCAAAAGTCCAAAGACATGATTTATTCTAGATGCTTTGGATCTCAAGCCTTGGCTGTCTAATGAAGAAAGTAATGATGTCTGGACATGAATTAATTAAAGTACTGATTAAGGAAGCAGATATTCTGACAAGGTGTAATGTCTTCAAGGAAAGAAAAAGCTTTGTCTATCTTTACAAGCATACTTAATTCAGTATTAAGTTTAATACATTCCAAAATGTAACTAAAATAATATTATTTTATTGATCTTTATAGCATTTAAACTTTCAGAAGGTAAGGGTCTTTCTTTAATATTACCTTTTATAATGCTTTTGTGGTCAACAGAAGAATTTCCTTGTGATTGCAGTTGGTTTCCCTATGATTTAAAGGCTGCTTGCCTAGCTGTGTATAAGACTCATTTTACAGGACTTTCATCACTCTTCCCTTTGTGTTAAAAAACTTTATGATCTACAATATTACTAAGTCAAATTCAGGCACCATCCTCATATCCCTGAGTCAATCTAAATTGAGAAACAAATTTTATAGCTGATGGCAACATGGATTTTGAATCATACTTTTGCTTATGTATGATTATGCAGGCAAAATAAGGCCTCATATGTGAGGCAGTAACAGAGCCCCTATCAAAATTCTGTCATTAAAACAGAATTGTTTTCTGATTCAAATGGACCAGCTTTTGCTCTGTATCTCATGAGCACACAGAGTAATAAAAACACCACCCCACAAATTATTACCTAATGTTTGTTTTCCTCTTTTTGCTTCAAGCAGCTAACAGTAGCTGGCAAACAATTTATAGTATAATTCTCTCTTTTTAATTATTCAAGCAGTCTGAAGCTTCCAGTTTTCCAGCCAAATTCTTAGTCTCTGCATGAGGTAAATTTTATTTGCAAACATACAGCAAGTAAAGTAAAGTTTTGGCCCTTCTTAATTATCTTATGAGAGCAATCTTTTGAAAAGTTAATAACTTGTATAGTAGGCCAAAAATTGTAAAGTGTTATTTGTTGTAGGAAATGTAATTCAGGAGAACTTTGCACAAATTTTTTCAAGACATAGCTGGTTTGAATTGGCTGAGTTGTTATTATAAAGTGCGTGCTGGTTTTAAGTTTTTGATTGTTTGTTTGCTATGCTCTACTGACTTTTTCTTGCTTTTATTGAAAAAAAATGGGGTTTCCATTTGGCAGAGTTGGACTGATATTTAAGTATATGAGTGTATTGTATGTAAGTACACAGTTAAATTATTGTGCATTAATTCCTTCTGTAATATTAAAGTTTACAGTGTGGATGTTCTCCCATCTTTTTTCATGTAATAAAATTCTGCCTATTCCCTTCAATCACTCACAAAATCTATTGTATTCTCTACTTATTGTAACATGGTAAATGCTGGACTTTCCTGTATATGAAGAGTGGGATTTGTAGGGATTTGAGTAAAAGGAAGGGTTCTAGAGCAAGCTGAGCTGTTCAGAAAATGCGTTATTTGGATTAAGATATATGGATCAAGAGGACAAGGGTTTTTGATGCATTGTCAAGTCATCCTGTACAACATCTGAACAAGTGGAGATAAGCAAAATCAGGAATATAGTTCTGAGTTTCTAGTAGATAACGAATGGCTCCATATACTTTCCTTAAAACATAAAAAAGCCTCAAGAAAGGAATGAAGTCAGCTGTCCTGAAGTCTGGACTGAAAAAAGAGCTGGATTGCACATTCTGCTTGTTATCGTTCTCAGCCACGTCAATAGAGTAACAGCATATTTTATTTGAGTTGTAATATCCTCTGCCTTTCATCACGTATTGCCAGGTATGTCTGGTTTCTACAGTCTAAACCACTGTCTTTTAGGTAGGGTTGTAGGTCTAAAACTTCTATGATTGCCAGTAATAAAGCTTTTATATATTTTGCCTTTTCACTTTGTACCTTCCTTCCTTGACTGAGCAAAATTTTTGCGAACTAAGGTTTTCAGGTTAGTCAAGTTTTTGTATTACTACACAATGTATAGTAACTGCCTCCTGTAGCTTCAGAATATGATACATTAAACACTTTTGAAGCTGAGATGTGTTTGCAAAGTGAAGTTCTCTTTCCCTAGAAGTAAGTGACTGCTATAACAGATTTTATCAGATTATTTGGAAATAGATTCTAGCTGTTACAAACTATGGATATTTACAATAAAAATCTTCTTTTAGTCATATTTTTGAACTTCAGGTATAGGAACTGTCACTGCAAGTTTCAGCACTGTAATAGCCAGTGTCAACTGTGCATTTTACACATATATATAGCTGACTGAGTAGGAATGTAGTGATGTAAACACCTTAAGAACACAAACTGTTTAAACTGGCAAATGGGGAACTAACCTCTGAAAATAAGATTGGAGAAGGCAGCGTCAAAAGTTGGAGGTACTAAGCTGTTAACCTGAATTTATATAACTTTCTTCCCTTAAAGAATATGTTCATAATTATTAAAGAAATTCTTCTGAAATCCGTCCCATGAAAATCTTTCTTATATTTTTCCCTTCTCCTTTCTCAGTTAACTTTTGTTCCTAAAACAAGTTGTATTCCTGAAAATTGAGTTCAACTTGAAAGGATCTGATTTACCTCTAATTTGCAGAGGTCTCAGAGATTTCATAATTAAGTGGACAGTTCTTGAAATGACTGCAAAAGGCAAGTAGAATAAATTTTTAATGCTTGAATATCTTAAGGCTCTGGTACTGACCCAACATTCTTTACTTGTTTTACATTTTCTTTGGCCTAATCTCTTTCTCATATGATTTATTAATGAAGTTTATTACATAGGAATTGTGCTAACACAGCTTTATTGTTGCCCATGTCAGCAGAGTATTTCTACAAGGCACTGCATTGCTGATAACTATAGCTGTCCTCCCTCTGTATTGCACCAAACCTCAGTGTGTATTCTTATCCTCATGGTATCTCAAGTAACCTAGGAAGTTAGGTTATCATGAACACTCTGATTGGTGGCTGTCCGATTATTATGCAGCCATTGCACATGTTTTATACCGTATCCTACCACAGGGAGTGTCGATGCCTTAGAAGAGTTCACAAACTGCCAACTCATTGACCAAGAAGCTACTGAAAATCATGCAGATGTGTACCTCTGCATGCTTCTCAACAGGTTGAATACACTGTATAGGAACACTGGGTAATTCTACACGGAAAGTTTAGGATTGCCTCAACTTCTGATTCATGCCTAAAAACATTGATTTTATTCACTAACTTTAGTGCTCTAGAACTAAAAGTATTGAAGTCTGGGATTTCTAGCGTTTCCCTTTATGCCATATAGATGGAAGGAGGACTGACTAGCTCTAAACCAGAGTTATGCAGAAAATGACACATAAACCATGCTCAAATCACACTTTCTGTCCTGCAATAAAAGCTAAATACAACCAGGAGCAGCTTTTAATTCTTTTTCTTAATGGTCCTTGTGGTGGTTTGGTTTTGGGCTCACCATGGTGGAAGCAATCACTGGATGGTTAGAGACATATCCAGTGCCTCATGCCACTGCCCGAAATACCATCATGGGTCTTGAGAAACAAGTATTGTGGCGACATGGCACTCCAGAGCGAATTGAGTCAGACAATGGGACTCATTTCAAAAACAATCTAGTTACCACCTGGATAAGAGAACATGATATTGAGTGGGTGTATCGTATTCCATATCATGCACCAGCTGCTGGGAAGATTGAACGGTGCAATGGATTGTTGAAAACCACTCTGAAAGCATTAGGTGGAGGGATTTTCAAGAATTGGGATCAACACCTAGCAAAGGCTACGTGGCTAGTCAACACCAGAGGCTCTGTCAATCGAGCTGGCCCTGCCCAATCAGAATCCCTTCACATTGTAGATGGAGACAAAGTCCCAGTGATTCACCTGAGAGGTATGTTAGGTAAAGCTGTTTGGGTCAAAACTGCCTTGGGCCAAGGCAAACCCATTCGTGGGATTGTTTTTGCTCAGGGACCAGGATATACCTGGTGGATAATGAAAAAAGATGGAGAGATTCAGTGTGTGCCTGAAGGAAATTTGTCAATGGGAAAAAACTAATTCGTATCTTGAGTTGTATGTTGTGGGATAAGAGGTCATCAGACGAGAGAGACTTGAGCTCAAAATAATCAACAGACAAGAAAATTCCAAACTAAGCGGATGCTGATCCCACCACAACAACATACCACCATGTGCAACAAGACATCCTCGAGAGACAAGACATATACATAGGCAACTACGGGATATAGGCGGCTACGGGATATAGGCGACTACAGGATATAGGTGTGATGTAAAGTAGTATGGAATAAGGGGTGGAGAGTGTGGTGGTTTGGTTTTGGGCTTTCCTAGGAGACAGATCACATGGGTTGCTGTATCCAAATGAAGTATTCCATCCTATTTTACGTCAGCTTAGATACAGGGGGGGATAGATGGAAGTTTTGATTCAGTCCTTTTCCGGTGGTGGGGGGCATCGGTCGGGGACCTGCTGCCTCTTCGGGGGGAGCTGCGCATCTCTCTCTGGGAGGTGAACCTTGTTTGCTTGTTCTTTGTTGTTTGTGTGTATGTGCATGTAGTAGTATTGGGTTCTTTCCTTTCTCTGTATATATATATATTTGTATGGATTCGTGCTGCTTCAGTGGTGTTGGAGTCCATTTTTCACCTAATGTGTTTTGGTTTTTTTTTCCCCTTTTCCCCCTGAGGTTGGGGGCAGGGGGGGAGCTGATGTTTTGGGGCCTTTGGATGTTTGCCTTCAGTCAGGGATAAACTACCACAGTCCTTATCACATGAGCACTCTTTGATTGCTTTTAAGTTTGCCCTGAAATCATCCAAGAACTTTCAAACAAGTTACAGAAGAATCTTTAGAAAACTGTTTAACTCAGGTTTTGGTTCTTATCCTAGACTGATTGCAGTCATGTTTCACCTATGAACAATGTTTAGTCTGCACAAAGGTACCAAATGAAAATTTGACATTCTGTGCAACAGATGGAGATCAAAAGCAAAATTACTTGATGATGTAGGGGCTTGAGTTTTTTGTTTTGTTTGGTTTTTTTTTGTTTGTTTGGTTGGTTGGTGTTTGCTTTGTGGTTTTGTTGGGCCTTTTTTGTTTTGAGTGGTTTTGGGGGTTTCTTTGTTGTTGATGGGCTTTTTGTTTTGTTTTTAATGGTTGGTTGGTTTCAGTTTTGTGGGTTTTGTTTCATGGAATCACAGAATCATAGAATAACCTGAATTGGAAGGGACATAAAACGATCATTAAGTCCAAATCTTAACCCCGCACAGGACCATCCCCAAGAGTCACACCATGTGCCTGAGAGTATTGTTCAAATGTTTCTTGAACTGTCAGGCTTGATGTTGTGACCACTTTCCTGGGGAGCCTGTTCTAGTGCTCAACCACCCTCTGGGTGATAAACCTTTTCCTGATATCCAACCTGTAGGGAGCTGCAGAAGGTCTGCAGGTCCCTTGGCAGAGGAAGAAGAATTTAACCTTGGCAAGGTAGTTGTGTACCCGTGAAGACACATCCCTGAGCGAAAGAATTGTAAACAACTTGCAGGTGTTGAGAGAACTCAGAAAACTACAAGATAAGGAATAACAAGATGGGAAGATGGGTGAATTTGTACAGAGACAAAAGGTTATAACTGTGGCCAATGAATGATTGTTTCTATGTAATAAGCACCAATAATGTTAATGCACATACACTTAGGAACTATATAAAAAGTAGCTGTGCTAAGAATAAATGGATCTATGCCTGACTTTCCTGGATATTTTGTCATATGTCCATCTGAACAACGACACCAACCTAAACCTTCACTGACTCAGCTTCCTGCTGTTTTCTCAGATCCTGTCACTAGTCACCATAGAAAAGAGAACATGCCTGCCCCTCCTCTTCCCCTCACAAGGAAGTTGTGACTGCAATGAGGTCTCCCCTCAGTCTCCTCTTCTCCAGCCTGAACAGCCTAAGTGCTCTCAGCCACTCCTCATAGGGCTTCCCCTCCAGGCCCTTCACCATCTTCATTGCCCTTATTTGGACACTCTCTAAGAGCTTAATATCTCTCTTGTATTGCAGTGCCCAAAACTGCCCACAGTATTCCAGGTGAGGCTGCCCCAGTGCAAAGCAGAGCAGGACAATCCCCTCTCTTGACTGGCTGGTGATGCTTTGCCTGATGCCCCCCAGTACGTGGTTGGACCTCCTGGCTGCCTTTTCTTTGGGTTTGGCTTTTTTTCAGTGAAGTCCTAAGATTATATTTTTCAGGGTTATCAAAATATAGTCATACTAACTTGAAAAGCTAACTTGAAATGTGTATAAAGGACATGTTTTTCTTATAAAGTGTAGGAGAAAAGGGGTAGAAACACCACAGCCTTCTTTGGAGATCCTAGTGTGAACACACCAGACCATGAATATAGACATGTGACCTGCATTCTAGTTGGACAGTGGTCTGGGAAGCATGGGGTGCACTAAAGAAAAAAGCAATTAAATAATTCTGTAGGCAAGTGGCTCTATGATTGTGTCACAGTTCCTGTCTCATCTCCCAAAGCAAGGTATAGCCATTAACTAACACACTACCACTAATAAAAGCAACAATGTATCATTGAAAACCTCTGATAATTTGTCACTGCAAAACTAAAGTACTTTAAAAAGTGATGTAAGCTGGGCAAGGGCCTTGAGGATTGCTTTCTTGGACTGATGTGTCTTCCTTGTTGAGCTGTCTAGGCTTGGTTTTGTGCTTGGCTTCTGTTTCATTCCATCTTCTTGTCGCTGCTTATGAAAAGATCCTGCTGAATTCATGGTAACCACAGGGAGGAGCATTTATTAAAGGATGCATTATGAAAGCTATTTTTTGGAGGGGGAAAATGCATTGGCCAAAATGCATGAATTTAGAAGACTGCTATGTTATTGCCAGTTTTTTACTTTTTTCCTCCATAGTCAGTGTATGAATGTGTTCTCACTGAATCATTACCAAATTTCATTTATTTCTTGGCATACTCTCAGCCAATCTCCTCTTCCTCCTTCCTACGCAGCCACCTTTGACTGCAGTCAGCCAGGTGGTTCACTAACTGACTTAATAACTTATAAATTCAGCTTGCATTACAGTTTCTGCTGAACACATTCTCTCACTAACAGCAGTTTTCCCAGCTGGAGTAATAAATGAGGTTACCTCAGTGTTTAAACAAATGTGAAGTATGCCCTTAATGCAACCAATTTAATCAAATACATCACTGAGTTCTCCTAGTATATTATTTTCATTTAGCTCACATGAGACCTCCATTATATGTTTGATCAATTTTAATTCCTCAGAAAATTTAATCCCTGACACAGGCTAAGCCTCCACATTCACAGTGAGAAAATAGTATAATTCCTGAGAATTCCATACAGAGAAGGGTGGACCTTTAACATGAATTCTTTGTGACTTCATTTACTTTGGCATGCGTAGCGTTTTTAAACCTTCCTGTAGTTCCAATGAGAAGCCAAATTTGTATATTGTCATTGCTTATTATATAAGGCTAATGTCTAGTGAAACTTGCGGCTGTAATAATCCAAATTTGTGGCATTTTTTCTGCATCTTGAATACTTCAGTTACATCTGTTATTCAAATAGTTGCATACATTTCAGGCACCACAAAAGATTCCATGTTGGGCTTAACTGACAGATCCACCATTTGCTTTCAAATTATTTTACAATATTTACAACTGAAGAGATAAATTCCTACTGAAATTCATTTACAAAGAGGTAATACAGCTTATTATGCTTGCAACTGGGTATACTGTGAAACTAAATCAACAGAAAATAGACAATTTTAAGTTCATAAGTGGTTGGGGTTTTTGATGTGTGATGCTTCTACATAGTTGGTTAATCAAGGGTCAGAGAATCACATGGGCCACAGAGTGACTGATTTATTCAAAACCCAGTAACAAATGAGGCAAAATGTGAAAAATAAAAATCATTTGGGAAAAAGTGTTTGCATCTCAGGTTAGGTCCAAGATTGTTGGATTGTTCCTACTGAATGACAGACATTTCATTCTTGGGTAGTTTGAACCTTTGGAAAAATAAGAAATGTTTATACCTCTACAGCAATTGACACAGTGTTTAGTTGACTGACTCTTTTAGTTTATTTTAAAATTTAATATATATATTTAATGTTCTTGAGGGTTTGATTTTGCTTTTCTGTCTATTTCTTGTGTTGTGAAAAATATTACTTCAAATCTATGTATTGATTTTCTGATCATTGAAAGTTTATCAATGTCTCATTCTTTGAAATCTTCAGAAATCTTTACAGGATATTCTATGATCCTGTGATTCTATGAAACAATACCTAGTCACTTTTCTTCTCTTTTCATCTAGTGTTCTGAAGGTCAAAGATTTCCATCACATCCTGACTGCTCAGACTGCCATATCCTGCCTAAACCAACCTTTGTTGCAATTTCTGTATACATCATAGCTTAAGACAAACCATATATATATCATATGTATTATGTATCAAGTGAGGAAATAGAATCAATTTTAGAGGAAATTCTTCATCTCTTTATATATATCTTATATCATTTGTTCCATATAAATGATGTAAGCCTTAATGGCAGCATTTTACATGACAAAGCAACTAACTTACATTTTCAGAAAGATGACAAACTGAGCAGTATGGACTAGATAAGCGTACAGGGAAGTAAATCAACAACTGGCTGAACTGGCAGCTTAAAGAGTTTTTACCAGTGACACAAAGTCTAGATGGAGTCACATCACTAGTGCATTTACTCCAGGGGTTGGTACTGGCATCAATACTGCTTTAACACCTTCCTTGATGACCTAGATGATGAGGAAAGTCCTCCATCACCAGTTTTGTAGCTGGAATAAAACTAGGAAGAATGATAGATATACTAGATAGGTGTGCACCATTCATAGAGACCTTGACTCATCACAAAGTGATTAAAGTACTGAAGCATCTGCCACAGGAAGAGGTGGAGAAAACTGGATCTGTTAATCGTAAAGAAAAGAAGACTTAAGAAGGATCTTATGAAAATTTGTAAATGTCTGACAGGAATCTATAAAGAGGACAGAAAAAGGTTCTTCTCAGTGGTGCCCAGAGGCAACAGGCAAAAACTTTAACACAAGGCATGCCATCTGAGCACCAGGAAACACTTTTTCACTGTGAGGATGACTGAGCAATTGCACAGGTTGCCCAGAGGGGCTGTGAAGCCTCCATCTCTGGAGATAGTCCATAAACAGCACCACACAGCCCAGAGCAGGCTGCTCAAGGTCTCTGTGCTAGAGCAGGGAGATCGGACTAGACACACTCCAGAGCCTCCTTCCATCCTCAACCGTTCTGTGATATTGTGACAATAAATTTAAGGGAAAGATAACAAATGTTCAGAGAAGTGGAAGGAAAAATACGTGAAAGGGATGAATTAGAAGAAAATGAGTTATATGACTGGCAATTTCAAATAAGGGCAGTTAAGCTTACTGACACCAGGGATTCTGTATTGTTTTCCATCAAAAGAGTATATTCCAGATGGTATTTTTTATCAATCCCTTTGTTTCTTCTTTCTTGTGTTAATTAAATATAAACTGGTCTTACATTCCTGAGCCCCCCCCATAGCAACCATAATGAAATCTCCTAGTTGTAATATCTCGTCCCATATTTAGCATAAAACCAGCCCCTGAGATAAATATTTACTCCCTGAACCTATGTATTGTACGTTGTATCTTCAACAAACATCTCTGTTTGCCCCCTCCAAACGGAGATCAGAAACTGACCACTACAAAATTCTAATTGGGTTTTGGGTCTTCTAATTGTCTCCCTGCACAACCTCATGACATCCTTGAAGTCCCCCCGAGTTTTCTACCCTGCTTTTCAAGGCTCATTTTAACAGACTTCCAGAAAGATATTCTGCTGAGTATCAGCTGGTCTTCAGCAGTTCAACTCTTGGACCCCTCTTGAACAAAAAATATTGTCAGTACTGCCAAATATAACAGAGCTGAATCAACATTTTCAAAAATCAAGCTTCTCAGAGAACAAGTCTCTAAAATGCCAAAACAGCTTTGAAATAGAAGATGAGATGCTTAATGTAAACAAAGAAAGAAATGAACCAAACCCCGAAACAGGACAGTATTTTGGAGAGGCAAAATGGACCAGTGAAGAAGGGAGGGATGCCATTACAAACAGAGAACAAGAGGTAAGGGGGAGAAGAGGGAGACTGAAAGGAAGATGTATCAGGTAGCAGGAGAAGAAAATATGACAAAGTTTATACTGATTAGAAATATTGGATGGAATATGAAAATCAAGAGAAAGAGACTATAATAAGTTCAAGAAGTTATCTTCTGAGTAGATCAAGAGCACCCTTCTGGTTTCAAAGATTTGCAATATAATAAATTAGATATTCTCTAGTATGCCATATGAGTTTTGAGATCATTAAATTCACATTTCAGTGCTTTCCAACTAGAAGTGTCCTCCTAAATGAATAAAAGTTATTAGTTTTCACACAGAAATATGAATGGTAACTTTAAGAACAAAACTATAGTATTGAGAGATGCCAAGGACAAGTGGGAGGGGA
Organism: Formicarius rufipectus; assembly: GCA_013399695.1. Taxonomy (NCBI): domain Eukaryota; kingdom Metazoa; phylum Chordata; class Aves; order Passeriformes; family Formicariidae; genus Formicarius; species Formicarius rufipectus. Next base: position 350,755 of record VXAU01000439.1, on the reverse strand, counting down.
AAAAAGAGAACGACTTCAGGAAGAGAAGGAAAATGTGTAAAGAGTAAGGTAGAAGCATATGATGTTACTTCTGGAAAAAAAGTATCCAATAACAACTGAAGAGCTGCCCACAAAAATGATTTGGTTTTTTCTCTAATTTTTTTTTATTTACATGGTGTCCTATGTTAATCTCAATTATCTGATAGTTTTCAGATTTATTAAATCTTCACAAATAAATATTTCTCGAACATCTCTCTGCCAGTGTCTGAAGGAGAGAACACAAAGGAGAAGATGCAAAACTATTGCAGGAAATGGAGGGGGGGGGGGAAACAGATTCATAGGGATGAGGGAGAAGGAGAATAAGGAATGCAGACTGCTTGTAGGCAAGGAGCAGAAAAGAGTAGAAAAGCAGTGTCACTATTAATACTACTTTTTTATTAGCATGCATGTGTCATTGTTTCTTTACTGTTTTGTTGCTATTTTGTATTGTCCTAGAATTTAATCTATTGAAATTTTGGGAGGAAAAAAAGACAAAAATCTGCAGTGACTTTACATCTGAAATCACCTGCATGTAAACAAATAAACTGCTTCTGTGTGGGATTCAGATGAACAGGCATCCAGGATGCAAAAATAAGGTTTTTGTTAATCTATTATACTGAAAAATATGAGACAGGTGAAAGCTACAGGAGGAACTGGGCTTATCACACAAAATTACCTGTCAAAGGGCAACTGTCTGATATTAAGTGAAATTGTTGTCTGCTTACAGTCTATGGTCAAAGAGAGTAAAAAAGAATGTGTATACCCCCATCACTTATAGGTCAATTGAATTCAGCTCTTAGAGACACCCCGTAAAAAGTGAATTACAGCACTTAAGCCAAATGTGATAAAGATGCAGTTTTCACATTTCAGGTCTATAGCCATTATACAAGGATGCCTTTAGAGATATTTCTAGACTTTCAAAGACAAAAAATAAAAAATCACACCCTGTGGCTATGTGAAATCCAGACCATTTAGAACATTTCTCAGAAATTTACCATTTCTCAGTCACATGTAAACTGTGAGAGCTGCAAAGACACATCTGTTATTGTTCTATGTTAATGCATTCTGCTGCAGTTTCCAGGTCATTTTAGCCTAAATTTTAGTATTTTCTTTTTAAGTGATGTAGGAGAACCTACCATGTCACAACAGCTCCAATGGGTTTGTGTGGTGAATCCATAGAGCAAATTCCCTGCATGTTCCCTAATGGGTCTCTGGTTTCTTTCAGTAATTTCTTTGCCTGTCAGTAACTGTGTGATTTAATAGCTACCTATCTGTGGCAGCTTGAACCTTTGAATCTGGCAGGAGGTTGTTAGGGAAGTTAGCTTGGAAAACAGTTTAAAAGAAATCACTTCAAATGCCACATCAGTCATCAGTGGTCCTCTGCAATCTTCTTTGAAAGGACAGCAGGAAATCAGATATTTTAAGACTATCACAAAGCTATGTAGGTTATTTTTAATAACTCCATCATATGCAACAGTCACTTGCTAAGAGAAACTCCATCTCTCCAAAAGTCCTCCCTTCCTTCTTCCCCCCAGATTTATATACAGAGCATGATGTCATATGACATGGATTATCCCTTTGATCACTTGAGGTCAGCTGTTCCAGCTGTGTCTCCTCCCAGCCTCCCTTGCATCCCCGACTTCATCGCCAGTGTGGCAGTATGTAAAGCAAAAAAAGGCTTTGGTTCTATGTGAGCACACTTCTCTCTGCTCAGCAATAACAAAAACATCTTTAGATTATCAGCCTAGTGTTCAGCACAAATCCAAAACACAGCCTCATTGTGAGGAAAGTTAACTATACCCCAGCCAAAACCATCACAGAATAATAAATGCAAATCACACTGCCTTGGAAGAAAAAGATATTGCCATTCAATTGAGTTAGTAAGTAGGAACACAAACGTAGCTGAAAAAATTAACATGTCAAAGGATCTTAGGATGTCAAAAGACAAATCATTCCTAAAAAGTTTAAACAGTGTTTTACTTGTATTTTGCAAGTAACCAAAGTCTCAAGAAAATAGCATTCTTCTCAAATAATTTAAGGAGAAAGAAAAAGGGAAATTCCTGGGTAATCTTTTTTGAAAAATATTTATGCTCATGAACATGCAATTATTTCAGATACAACTGCAAGAAAAGGGACCCATCTGGGGCTCTCTTTCTGAATAACAAGGCTTTCAAGAAGTGGTACTGGTTTGGTCCTTGACTGTCGTAACCTAGATATGAGTCAGGAAATGCCTAAGAAAAGACTGAAACTAAAATATACCTGATGTCAATCTCATTGAACTCTCAATATTAATCTTGCTTTTATGGTTCTACTTTACAACTGGCCTCTAATTTTATCACAAAGAATTTACTCCTTTGCCTTGCTAGAGTACCCTTATTCTTCTGGTGGACAAAATAGGACAAGCTCAGGTGTAATTAAATCATCTCCACTACAGACACAGACTAGTCTGAAAATTTCCTGTGTATACTTTCTCAAAGAACAGCATGAATTTTCTCAGTGTGTGCATTCTTGCCTCGTTCCTTCTGCTTTTCATTTTCTCCAGTAACAAACCTGTTCAAGCCAGTATGAGCTGTGATTTTGAGCAGCCTCAGCCTATGTACACTTCAACGCAGACAGCAAGCTGAAGCTGAAGCTGAAGCATACCATCTCACAGAATCACAGAATCAATAAGGTTGAGATCGTCAACCAGCCTATGACTGAACACCACTATGTCAACTATATCAAGGCACTAAGTGCCCTGTGCAGTCCAGATATGTTGATCTCACCACCTCATTGGGCAGCCTATTACAACACCTAATCATCCTTTCTCTGAAGAATTTCTTCCTAATGTCCAACCTAAACCTCTCCTGGTGCAGCTTAAGACTATTTCTTCTTGTCCTATCATTAGCTACCTGGGAGAAGAGACCAACCCCCACCTGGCTACAACCTCTTTTCAGGTAGTTGTATAGACCGATAAGGTCACCCCTGAGCCTCCATTTGTTCAGGCTAAACAACCTCAGCTCCCTCAGTAGCCGCTCATAAGACTTGTGCTCCAGATCCTTCAACAGCTTTGCTGCCCTTCTCTGGAAACACTCTGACACCTCAAAGTCTTTCTTGTGGTGAGAGGCTCAGAACAGGGCACAGCACTTGAGGTGCACCCTCATCAGTGCTGAGTACAGGGGAAAAGATTATATTCTCCTATTGCCATGTCCTAGAGGAGCTCAACGTTTTCTACAATCACATGTCAAACAGGAACTCACTACAGCTGCACTAAGATCCTCCTGGGTCTATTGCTTTACCTGGTCTGGTATCATGATGATGTGACTGGAACTTGTTTGTACCTCAGTTTTCATTTTGTTGTATGTTCTGGCATATAGTTCTTACTTATCTCAAAGGGAAAGGATTGATAGTAACAGTTTAAGATATTCTCCAGCAACAGACAGACATGACACCTTCAATATGGACCTTACAAAGTCCTTCAAAATTACCAGATTCCAGGTCTGCTAAGCTTTATCACTGCTTTTAGGAACAAAAATCAGAACTCTCCATTATCAGGCACCAGTCACTGGTGAGATGCATTTGCAAATGGATGATCATAATAGCCAAATCCATTTAAGTAGATGCTGCTTTATTAGAAATTTAGCAATCATTGCAATTCTTTCATTATTATTTGTACATTGAAGTTGCTAAGTATTATAGTTCAAACAAAGAGGCTTTAAATTAAATTTCAGGATATTGAGATGACATTGGAGACTCTTAAATTTTTATCATCCTTGCTATAAAGCCAGGGAATATCTGCTGAAAACAAACCCTCAATTAGAAATTTCACCCACACAAAAGTAAATATTTTTAAAACATCAATCACAAAGCAATATGAGGAGGTACAGCATTCAGCAGTGACACAGCTGGGGCTTGACAGAAGTTGACTGTGCTTTGCTTTACATCAAAAGAACTTTGATGATGTCAGTACAATATAACAAAGCTGTTTTAGTAATCTTTCTCTGCATTCAAGCTTTTCTACAGTATTCAGGCTGGCAATAACCAGGTATCATATTAATTAGAGAACCTCTATTTCTTGACTGCATTTAGATTCAGCTGGAGGGAAAGCAGTTGAAACTCTCTGCCAGTACATTTGAGTTTCTTTGGTTATTGAAGAATATATTCAGTGTTGTTGGCTTTAATGAGAGTTTCACTTGATTAACAAACTCTTTATAAAGATAAAGCATGAGTTTGCCAAGGAACATAAGTGCATAATCATACAACTAAAATACCTCCACAATATGGTGTCTCTCACCAAAAAATTCTGCCAAGGTCAAGAAGCGCCTAAACCTGGTAAAAGGTTAACTCCCTCTAAAGAGTTCGTTACAGTGAGTCTTAACTGATTTACGTCTATTAAAACATCTTGTTACAATAAAACTTGGAGACAATTTAAAAGTACAGATAATGATCACATAAAACATTAGAGACTTAAAACAGGTATCAGAATATTTCATATTTGTTTGTTGCATGAAAAAAAAAAAAGGAAATAAATGGGAAAATAAGTGATTACAAAGGGGATACTGTCATTTACAAAGAAGGAATTATCTTTTTGTGAACAGTGAAGGAGTACCTTTGACAGACGGGTACCAGAAAAATTACTCACAATTTTCTCCAGCAAAAAATTACTTTATTTAAATGAAGTTCAAAACCAGAACATAACTTCATACTTCATGGCTATTGTTGCTGCTCTAAGTCTGTTGCTGACTTTCTATTGCAACAACAATGCACTAATAGCTCCCATCATGGGGCATTTAATTTGCCTATAATAACGTCAGTGTATAAATCACCATAGGCTAAAGTAACACTGTGCCCTTGGCTCATCAAAGTATTTCTGAGCACACACTACCCAACTTTATACTTTTGCCAATTAGTTGTTTTTCTTTTTTAATTTTTTTTTAATATTAGCATGTGATTACTTACTTTGCTGAATATGGCCCTTGGGTAGACTAAAATTATTCTTTTTTGAGTCCTTTGTTTTTTTCACTATTTCCAACTCAAAGAATACTGCAGTAGATTATACTTCCCTCAGAGAAAGGCAATTCACTCTTATCAAAGTCATTTCAGTAGAAAAATCTAAGTGATCAAAACCAAAGTCAGAATTTGTTTTTCTCAGAGTGAAATTTTGCATTTAAATGTGGAGTTATATATTTGTAAGGAACATGTGGTATGTAAGGAGCAGTCATTTGAGATCTTTATAAAACATACTGCAGATGGATAAGATACTTTACTGACAGAATTAAGCAACACTGATTCTCAGAAGCTTGAAATCAATTATATACTTAGCACTAAAACTGTGCTAGTCTTATCTGGGGAAACTAGACATGACTTGGTATGGAGAGAGGTGACATTGTGTGGGATGGAAGAAGGTTACCAAAAGACTCATGAAGTTGCTTATTTTTAATTTGCATTCATTACAGATGAATCAGATGCAGTCACTGAAAGTGATAGAAATCTTTCATTGACTTTAATGGAATTTCAGTGGCATGTTATTGCCACTTGAAAATAAGTTTCAGAGAGGAGATGTGTCACCGTGGCAGAGATTGAAAAATGTATAATTTGAAAGGAATTTTAAAGAGAAGAAAAAACTTCAAAGAATTCAGGGAGGATTAAGATATTAGTCCACTAAAAATAAGAAGCTTGAAAAAAATTTGTTGTGTAGGCTGGTCATAGACAGTGGGATTAGGATCTTGAGACAGGGAAAGATGAGATGCATAATGCACATATAAGCAGTGCAAAGCTGAAATGTTAGAAATATATTATCCAAACTATTTCTAATCTTAATTTTTTATCATATTTTCAGTAGGAAAACTTTTAGGTGAGGTAACTTTCCCCATGGTTCCAGACCACATTTTCAGGTTTTGTATACCTCTATACTAAAAGACTGATAAGCAAAAGAGCAATCTAAAGAAAATTTATAACAGCTTTACAATTCTAACGTGTGGTCAGTTTATGAACAAGACATAACAAATTGGTAAAAGAATGATAGAACTCCAAAGTAGAAAGCTCAGAAAATAGGAAATGTTAGAACAGAGATAACTGTTACAATTGATAACCTTAATATTTTGTTATAACAGTCTTAATAATATGATATACTACTTAATTACAAGATCATCGTTGTCTCTGGATTTTTATCTCATTTAGGAAAGGAGCTAGATTATGTTCTGGGGGTGGGTCAGACTGTGTCAACCAGAATGTTTTAGGCTTAGTATAGTTATATGCAACAAAAGACAAGTCATTATAATAAG
>VXAU01000439.1:328154-344436 GCA_013399695.1 Formicarius rufipectus | reverse complement strand
TTTAATGTCACTAAAACTATATCTGGTTTCTTTTGGAAACTGAAGGGTCAGTTTCATCTTGTCCTTTAAGCTGTTTTCGAGCAAAAAGTTTTTTCCTTGAACAGTTTTTCTTTAGAAAGTAATTTCTGTGAGTGACAAATCTAAAGATAAAATTAAGTCATTTTGCAGTAGTCAGTGCAAATAAACATCTCAAATTTTTTTCCAAGACATGAAACTGTCATTTTTTTTCTACTCAGAGACTTCTAAACATTTAATTTTATCAACTTCCTTCTTCAGTCAAAGAAAAGAAATAACCTTGGCATTGAGAAATACCTGAAAAAGGTCATCCAAGCAAACAATAATTTTCCATTTATAAAAGCTTCAAAGTAGTGGCTTAGGAGAAAAACATCCCTTGACCATTCTGATGACCATTGTAAGTGCATTTTGCATGTTATTTTTAAGATAGTGTATGGTGATAATATTGATTTGACTAGAAGCAAAGAATGTAAATTTGTGGTTCCTGGTCATATCAGTAGAAAACTGTTCTTCAATTTTCCCTTCAAAATTTTACTGATCTCAGGATTCTGCATTTGGAACATTTTGAGCAACACCATTTTGCTTTCTGTCTTACCTGGTTCTCAAACTCCTGAATCAGTTCAATGTTGGGGCAACTGCTGAGCAGCACTACAGCAGAAGAAAGTGAACAGAAGATGCCTTTCAGTTGGATTCAAGAGAATAGGAATTACATGAGATAAGTAACTTCCACAGTAAGTGTCTGTAATAAAACATTAAAAAAAAAAAAGGTAAATTATCTATTGCACACATTTTTAATGCCAATGAATTCCCAATATCTTGTGTTAAAGTGAAGAGCCTTGGAAGACTGAAAGCCACCATAATGAACCCAGATAGGAAATAAAATCAGCAGTTTGACTAGTGTCTTGCTGCAAATTTGATAAGATTTTGGGTTAAACTTAGCACAGCAAAGATTACCTAACCTGTTTCAGTAAATTTATCACTTTTCCTACACCCCAAACAGGAGATGGTGATCCTCTTCATGCCCTAAGCTGACAATTGGGCACAATCTCAACCTAGAACCAAAGATCTCTGGAGAGAGAAAGAATTCATATCTGAGCGTGGGGGTTTACTGGCTCCTCTTCAATGCAATGTTGCTTACATTCATATCCCAAAGTAAACCTGCCTCTGATCATTATGAGTCAATGAAAATGTTTTAGGAACACATACAAATGGAGATTGCTTCCAAGCAAGTTGAGCTTTAGCCAGAAAGGTTGCTAAGGCAGCTCATGCTGATGACATCTATTTTTTTTCTCCCAGAACAGCAAATGGAGAAAGATAGTCCTGTCTAAGGACAGTCTGAGTGTAGGCTGAATAAAATGACAATGAACAACATATAATAAAAAAATGATCTGTTGACTTGTAACAAAGGCAACAGTTCTTAGGAGAGGCCATAATTTTCTCAGGCACCAGAGCTCTAGTAAGTACTGGGAAAATGGTGTAGTAAAACCATGAGGGTACTTTTATTTAAATAAAATACCACAACAAATTAGTCCAGTACAAAACACACTGGCTTGTAAAGTAAACTGCTGGAACTCTGCTGGAAATCAGTAAATTGAAGTGTTTGAATTAGTATTTTATAGGTTTCTCACACTTAAATAATGTAAGTTGTTTATTGAGATTTATCCTGGGGGTAGGCTTCAAGTGGTCGGCAGTGGGGGCTGCAGGGAGCTCTGTGCTGGGCACAGCTGGTTCCAGTCCACTCCAACCCACCCACCACAGGGCACAGCTGAGCCCCAGGCCAAGGACGGGGTACTTAAGAAAGGGTAAAAACACTGGAGGCAAGAAGGAATGAGGTGTGAAAAACATCAGTGCAAACACCAAGGCTGCTGAAGAAGGACAGGGTGCTTCAGACACTGACTGGGCAGAGATTTCCCTGAGCCCGGGGTGAAGTCCATGGTGGAGCAGATATCCAGCCCATGGAGGACTCCATCCAATCTGACCTTGAACACTTTCAGAGATGGGGCATGCACAGTTTCTCTGGACAACCTGTTTCAGTGTCTCAGCAACCACACAGAAAAGAATTTCTTCAGAGAGACTTTTCAAGCAGAAGATTTTGAACTGCTGTATAAAGAAGCAAGTAATGACCTCTCCCCATTAATGAACTCAAAGTTCCTCTGAATATTCAGAGTTCCTCTGTAAAGTGATATGATTGACAAAATAGCTTTTAGATTAGCAAAATGATACTTTTTAGTTGTTGATTATGTAATACACCCAGATAAAAATATTTTTGTATTACAAATAGAACATGAGTTCATAAAATCACAAATTTCTCTTCTCTAAGTCCATGCTGGCTAGAACAATATACAGATACACAGATTTTAAGAGAGCATTTTAAAGACATATTGTTAAAATTACTTTAGTTTGTAGTTCCACAGGTAGGTTATCCTAACAAAATGTCCTCTCTTCCAGTATTTGCACTTAAAAAGAAGCATGAAATAGTTTATTGTAGGATTCTCAACTGAGTGTTAATTCATTGTTAACTACCGTTGGAACACATGCTGTGGTAATTGAGAAATCTATGTAATACTTCTTTATAGAGCAAAGCAAAAAAATAAATTGGTCTCTTTAAAAATATGGCTTCATCCAAATGCACATGAGCTTACTGTAATGTCTATATAACCCACATTTTGGCTGCTCAGTGTGATGAATAACACAAATTTTTTTGCTGTTCAGTTTAACAAAACACTTCATATAACCTCTTCAGAATGATGATCTGTTCTTCATGACAGACCGAACTCTTTAACAGAACTAGCATAATCATAAATACTGTCAGGTGTATAGTTAGGGAATTGTCACCCTCCTCACACCGCTGACTATGGTAATATTCATTCACGCATTGGAAGAATGAAGGTGCAGATACTCCCTTACAATTTTCTCAGTGCAGTCCAAGCATAGATATGTGCATATTCACATGAAAGATAAACCTTACCATTTTAAGAAAGAATATTCTAGACTGCATGGATATCATGAATCTATATAAATGTAAATATAAAAATGTAAATATAAACCAAACATGAATGTCTTCTAAATAAAACCTTTCTAAAGCTACAGCTGTGATGTTTGGTTTTTGCTTTTTCGTTCTTTGTTGTTTGTTTGTTTGGGGTTTTTTGTTTGGTTTTGTTTGGGTTTTGTTTGTTTGTTTGTTTTTTCTCTTTTAGCAAGACAGGCATGGGAAATATATGGAGCTTATCTTTCAAAATAATGACTGATGAACAATGTCAATAGTTTTTGTATTACTTTCCTTGAAATGTTACTTTTTACATAGTTCAAATTACGGCGTGATTTACTGTGATTTAAATAAACAAAATCTTTAGTTTAATTTGGTATTGCAACAAAAAGGGTAAACTTGAAATAGTAATGCCCTGGGAGGACATGTAGGCAGATTCTTTCACAATGTGCTAACATTTGAGTGGGAGATATTCTAATAATAGATTTTTCAACAAGTGTTCAAAAATTTTCAGTAACAAGTTTCTTTTAACTAAAGACTTACTTTGAAGGTACCTTATTTTGAGTCAAAAATTGGTTAAAGAGAGTAAATTATCAATACTAGTAATTTCAGATAGGAAAGACAGGGAAACTCAGGCAATGCAAGTTTGCATGTTTTGCTTGCAGATCCCATGTTGGAGTTGCATCACATCTGCAGCAAGACCAGTAGAAATCTTTTCCCTGCTTATGTAAGGATGGGAGGCAGACACAATTACTGAAACTAACATTACTAGGTTGCTCACGAACCTGAATGGGCTCCTCATCCAGCCCTGGCTGGACACCTATTAAGGATTAGTCTGTGTGAGTGATTCCTGTAAACCCTTCTTTTCAGGTGTCTCAAGGAGGGGGACATGTTCCTTGGCCCTGTTGACCATTGTCTGTTGGGACAAAGAAAGAGTCATGCAATTTGTCATGGAATAATTTAAAAATTGGATCCAGTGAAGAAATGCATCACTTTTCATCACATGCTATGAAAAAAAGAAAGATCGTGGAAGAGATGTGTGAGTTTAACAATTTATTTTATTTGCAAATATTCACTATACGAAGATTGAATTACAGTGAAATGTAGTTACAGCATTTTTTCTATACCACAGTAAGATATGATTGTGCCCCAGTATTGTTTATATTAGTTTATGTTCAACTTCCCCCAATTTATTTTTAATTTCAGAAGAAATTCTCTGTAATTGTACACAGGAAGGAATAATCTTGTTCCTGTTTATAACTTTAATGGAATTGGGTTTTTCTTGTAAACTATCATAATCAGATTTTGTAGTTAATATTCACTGGGGAAGTCTTCAACCAGCTCTAGTAAGAGTTCTCCATACCCACCCTTTTTCTTGAAACAGTGTTAGATACAAGACAGGGCTGGGCTTAAAATGATCAGGGGTTTTCAATACTCAGGATTGACCAGTTGAAACTTTAAGACCAACTTACTCGATGACATTACCTGCACGTTGGTCATCTGCCAGTCACAGCCTCAAGTATCTGCAGGGCAACCAGATATAAGGAACAGTTGATGATCAGCTACGAAATGTTCAGATTGAGGGACAGTTTGGGCATCAGGTAGAAAGTCAGAAGCAGATATGGGGTAGAATTCTCCCGGTTTTTCTTATTTTCTGGCACAACCTCACTTCATTCATAATCACTGTGTGCTACTTAGGTATTATTTCCCCACTGAGCACAATCATAACAATACTCCAGGTTCCATATATTATGAGATTGAAATTCTGTCCACACCCCAGTCCTCCTTAAAAAGCATCCTATGGATCACACAATTAAACACTGTATTTAAAACATGTAAAACATAAGACAATACCTACAAGCAATATGCCCACTAAAATTCAGCACATTTAGTCTGTAGGATAATACTAGTACAGTACAAATGCAGACAGGTGCCCTTTGGCACAAAGTACCTTTGGTAGGGATGTAATAATTAGATAATTTGACAGCTCAACTGAGTCTCAGTAAGTTGTGTGAGGAGTGTGGTTCTTTACAGAGAGAATAATTTTTCCATAAAACCATGATTGTCACTGAAAGAATCAAGATACAAGGGCAAAATCAAGGTTTCTGAGGAAAAATCTGAAAGATTTATAGGTTCCTAAATACAACTATTGCTGAATAATTTGTTAATATGATAAAATAGCACATTTTACTAATCTCAGTCTATAAACTGTTAAATCTCTTTTCCTAAAACTTTCCATTTTTAAGACAGATATCCAGCACAAGAAATTTCAGCCAGAACAGCTAAGGATTAGCAAAATAAGTACAAATGAAAGCAGGATGCTAGGACAGGAGGAACTAAGCAACCAAAATAGAAGTAGCATTGCATAAACAGATAATAACATGTCATACCTCATTCTGCAGATGAAAGTGAGGAGATCTGTTTGTGCAGCTTTCTGCAGTGCCTTCTTATGAGGATTTTTTCCTTTCTCCAGCACATGCATTATTCATTTTAACTTGCTAGAGAGCTCTCTCAGACTAGGATGGTTTGTATCATTTTTCTCTCTGTGAAGTTGGATTTCCCTGAAATGTGGAACAACTCTTTTAGGTGAATTCTGCATTAAATTAAATCACCAAAGTATATAGTAATATAGCAGAATATAGGCAAGTGGCAGATGCTGGGGTGACTGAACCAGGATCTTGAAGGGTATGGACTTACAAGCACAATAAAGATTCAGCATTCTGAGTTAATTTTTCTGCTTATGTATTGCATATCTTGAAGAAGCATTCATAAGAGTCAGAAAAAAACAGTTCCTGAAGTGAGAAGGGGATTGTGCTACACAAAGTTGACTGTACAGGCCATCAGGCACTTTGGAAGCATCCTGAAGACACCTATAGAAGAATTAAGTCTATTGACTATGGAAATAAAGAAACCTCAGAAAAAGTTACATACAGTTGCATGCAGTAAAGCTCTGAGACAGCACCAGTATTTGCAATAAAACTCCAAATGTACACTTGATCATGTACAGTGATAAATTTTAAGAGTGTCTTCTGCGGCTTTAGCATCAGCTAACTGATACTCTCCCCAGGTAATTCTCTGACGTATTTCAGGAGCTAACTCAGGTTACAGGAACCTTCCAGGAGGAGTTAGGGTTTAGGAAGTTTCTGCTGGAGGCTGAGGCAATCTCATAGTATTGAGAAAGATAATCACAGTGTGACCAGCGCCATGGGACTTGGCACTGCAGGGTTTGTTGGGTTGCAGGTAGTCTGATGCCTGATGAAGACAAGAACCCACAGAATGAAGCCCAGTAGTCTGATACCTTCTAGGGGGGGGNAAAAAAAACCACCACCACAACACCACAAACACAAAAAAACCCAAACTGAACATCCTGTCACTCCACTGTGTTAATTCAGATATTTATGCTTTATATAACAGTTGTCAGTATATGCATTTGGTAAAAAGATTACATATGAAGCATTTCTGACAAAGCTTGTCCAAAATAGTCTTTGTTAGAATCATCTGTACTTTGTGACTCATCCTTTATTATCAAACAGATATATTCTACATATTATTCCCAACCTGAAAGTTGATGAGTGAACCTTCCTCTATCCCAGTTGCTAGGGAGTCAGGTCTGTACTCTGAATCCAAAAAGAAGCACTATGGATTGACACAGAGCTTAGAATCTAGCACTTACAGGGAGTAGTGATTGGATGAAAAGTGACATTGTGTTTCTAAAGTGCAGATGTGTTAGCTTCAGCTGAGTCCATATCTGCACACAAAGCACTGCCAAAACAAAAAGTATCGTCTGCTGAAATTTCTGCTGACCTTACCATGTGCAAAGATCTGTCTGCTTTTGAGAGCTTCAGAGTTCCCTCTTTTTAAAGGGCAGCATGTGAACTAGCCAAACTGTAGAGGAAGGTTTTGTAGAAAGAAGGATAAATGTTATTTTCCCTTGGTAGTATTATTATTACTGTATGAACTGAAAATGCTTTCTGTTAGAACTCCTACTTATTTGGTAGAATTTTGGAGGAGGCTGAAACTCAAAAAAGCTAATAAAAGTATGAGGCAGGAATGATGGAAATATTAAGATATATGTCATTTGAACCTATGATAGTTTGAGTTGAAGATGTTTGAACCGGAAAAAGATTTTGCATGTAGCAAATAATACCTCTAAATGTGATATAAAAGAGGTTTTTTGTACTTTTTATGTACAAAAATAATGTGTTTATACCTGCTGTAGATACAGTTGGAATGAAATTTATAAGACAATAAACTCCAAATGAATTTCAAATAGAAACCCAAATAACCAGGTGGTTTAAACAAATCTTTTGTTAACCTGAAAAGGGGTAAAAAAAAAAAAATCTTCTTTTTAATAGAAGTTTTGCTGTTTTCAAAGCACAGGTCAATATAGTATCATTCCCTATATAGTATATATAGTCAATACAGTATATCATTAATAAAAGTGTGAGGGGGTACAAAAAAAAGTCTTGATTCAATCATTGAAATACGCATTTTAAAACTTCAAGGGTCTGCAGCAGAATGAGGCACTACAACACTAAGTCAACAATGAGAAATACCACTCTGACCTGACAGTTGTGCAACTTGAATAAGGGAAGAATGTGATGTATGGAAAGCCTGGGAGTGCTGGAGTCATTACAAAAAAACCTTGTCACAGGATGTGGTCCAGTGATAAACAAGGTCAGGCTAGCATACCATCTGCCCATGGAATAGAACTGTGGATGTGTTATTCTGGGTCTTTTACAGCTACATTTTTTCCAGTCTTTTAGCAAAATTTCGTTGTGGGTGTCGGGGGGGAAGCTTGCTTTACAGCTAATCAAATGCAGAACAAAATAGGGGGAAAAAGAAGCACAAAAATTTATTCTTTGCATGACAGTGAAAGCCGGGTTTGAAAATTCTGCCATCTCACACCACACACAAGTTATGAGTGCTTTAAATAGGAAGGAATCTATGTTCAACTGCCCTCCTTAGAGTGGTATCTTTCTGGGAGCTATTACTTCTTGGCACAGGGTTGCATATTATAGGCTCCTGTTGGGGGAAAGAATTATTATCATTCCTCAACTGACTATCTCATGCTCTGTGCACAGCATGACTAAATTGGCTGGAGTAAAGCAAACCTTGCTAAAGCTCTGTTTAAGTCTGCTTTCAGAAGAGGACTTTGAAAACACAGCACTTCAGAGTCAAAATGATGCCTTTTGCTTTCTTTACACTGAGGAACTATTCACAATTCTACAGATAAACAGAATGAAAATACATGTCAGGTTGATATAAAGCCCTTTTTTTGTTTTGTCTTTCCATGTCAAAAGTGAAATTTTCTTGTGTTTGATTTTTTGAAAGCAAATGATTAAATGCATTAAATAAATACATGTATTAGCATTTTTAAAATTTTGTCATTTTTTGCACAGATTATCCCACTTGAAGAGATACAATTCCTATTGATTTCACTTGGAGGCATATGTGAGTCAGTCAAGGAATAGCTGGTGTCTCATGTTCTTTTGAATTAATCGACTTCCTGTTCAGGATACTGCCACTTACACCACTCTGCAAATTCCTCTGCAGAAACGTTTTGATTCAAAGAAAGCCACATTGGACAAAATAGAAATGTGTAAAACAACACAATATCATGGATATTTTGTTATTACATGTGTGTAGGATCCTATATAAATGCATTACACAGGCAATTATTCTCATTACAATAATGAAGCATTCCTGTATTGGGGTATGGGACTATTCTTCTTCCCCTAAACCAGAGAGTGGTTCTGCCTGCCCCCATTTGATCACACACGAAGTACAGGAAAAGGATTTTATAACTCTTCAGCAAATTACAGCTCTTGCATTACATGCTGCCCAGGAGCTGCTAGTTTTTCTACTCTTGTGAAACATGACTACCAGAAGATTGTGAAAGGATAGGCAGGTGGTGATCAGTGTCCTCACACAACTGACCAACTTTATTTGGGGAAAAGAAAAAGCAGATTTCTACAGGGGGAGCGAGAGCAACCCAGCTTCACTGCACACTCGGGTCCACATCTCAGAGGTGGCTCAGCCCTCCAGCTCCTTCCAGATTTCACACAAATACAGTAAAGTGCAAAATCAGAAGTGTAAGATACATTTACTTTGCACTCTTTTAAAAAAAAAGTCATAGATAGCACAAGGTTTCTTTGCTGGCTTTTGTTTTGCACTGTATATACATGGACATAATTTTCAGTATTTTTAAACTTTTAATTTTTTCTCTCTAATTTCAGTATATGTATGGATTTGAATTTGAAAATTTATCAAATATTAATATTGATTGATGAAGTGTATAAAATGTATTTGATAAAGAATATGATATACAGACAGACACACTGAACTTCAAAGACTACCATGATGGGCTCTTTACAGAAATAAATAAAAGGGATCTTGATGAGACTTTTTATACTGGTTTTTATCATAGGTAGATTTTCTGAGGTAGCTCTTACCAGAACTTTTAGGAACACATTCCAGTGGGTTTTCTTTATTTATTTGAGAGTTGATCTCGATAGTAAGCACAATAACCCTGCCCAGAAAATCATTCACATCCATCCTTATGGTCATGGAAATTATCTGTAAGGTCAATAGAATATCTAAATATTCAAGATGTGCATGGACTTTGGTCTATTGAGAAGCAGGATCCTTCTTGAGAAGAATCCCCATAAAAACAAACACTGTATATCAAGACTGAATAAAGTGAACAGATGGTCTGTCGCAGTGGTTTAGCAGAATCCAGATGATGACCTAATGAGGCTTGGAGGTGTTTGAGAAATGCCTAATCAGAACCTCACAGCTCTATTCTCCAAATCCATGGTGACTTTATGATGTGAATGGACAAAAGAAGCATCTTTTTACTTGCTCAGAGAAGGTTCATAATGATGTTTAGGGCAGAGCTGCTGCTTAAAGCTTTCAATGAGATTGGGCCTAAACATTAGGTAGCATTCTGCAAGCAGGGTCTTCTCCAGCTGTTTTAGCAGGCACTGTTGAAGAAGAAAACAGGGATAAGGCTCCAGCTTTGAAAATATTAGGGAACAGTATGATTTCTATACTGCATTCATGTTAAATGGAAGAGATTCACTTCCAATTTTTCGGAGTAATTAGTACATGGACAGATCTATTTGCTTCCATTGCATAAAATACATTTGTTAAACTGAAAATAAGTATTTTACTCAGATAATATTTATAAATTCAGTTAGCAACATAAAAGAAGGGAAGGGTTACTTAATTTTCCACATGAACAATGATTTAAATTCCATTTAAGTGGGCTCTTAAATTATGTTTAAATGTGTAACCCTGGAAACTTAAATCCTGTATTCACTGTTCTAATGCTTGGGTTTAGAAACTATTCTCCTAGAGAGAATTTCTAAGGGAAAACAAGACTTTATCTCAGCCCTTATTCTGCAATGTCGACATTTTTAACTTCATTCTTCATAGATGTTATACTGCTACTAATCTCATGCGTCTGCCCTATCATCACTAAATTTCAAGTGCTTCTTGTTCAGTTCTATTACAGCTCAGGATTCTGATTTTGCCTTGAATTCCTCCTCTTCAGGATTTTCCATTCATTTGTTTCTAACCGTGACACTCATCTACTCTGTCAAATAATTTATGTTTGCAGTTTTGTTTGTTTGTTTGTATTATTGTATGATTTTACTTCTCGTATACCTATTTCAAGTTTATTCCACATCAAGCCACCAATATTTCATTGACTTCAGTAAAGTTTGACTTTTTCTCAGAGGACCTTTGCTGAACTTTGGAAGTTTGCTACTAGATGAGCTATACTAATTTTCAAAACAGGAGGAAAAGCAGATTAACCCTATCAATAATCTGGTTTGTGACTGAACGTGGACAAGGGACAGTCCCTTTTAGAGTCTTAAGAGTCTGTACATAGTCCAGGTTTCTCTTAGAGGGCACCTGGATTTATGTAGCCATCACTGAAGGAGGAGGAATGGTCACTTTCCAGCAGCACGCGTGGAGATCAGACACCCAGAAAGATGCATTGTAATAGTAACAGTGGTAGTAGAAGTCTTGTTGAAAGAAAAATTAGTTAGGCACAATTCTCAATGAAAAAGAAGGCAGAAAGGAAAACATACAGCTGTACAAGGTGGGAATGGTTGAAAGAGATTCATGAATTATTCTTAGAGGAAGTTTTCAAGGCAAGTAAAACTGGTTTTCACTGCTAGTAATGAAAGTAGACCAGAGAAGAAAGAAGAAAAGGGCTTTTTATTAGGAGAAAAGTGTGAAAAGCCTTGGAGAACAGAAGTTACAAAAGCTCTTGTTGCCTTTCCAAGTGTATTTGATAAGCTAAAAAATCTTTCAGCATAAAGACTGATTTCATTGCCATTAACAGGGAACAGAGTTCATTACTTGAAAAACAGCTAGAAATTAAGAAAACTGTGGGAAGAGAAAGAAAGGCATTCTTAATTTGCCTTCCTGGCAGTATGGCTTATAATTGGTCTCAACTCATGTGAAAGGAAAAGTTCACACCCCTGCCACTAATTATATTTTTCATGGGATAAGGGAGTAATTTAGTATAATCATATATTACAAACACTTCATTTTCCTCATGTTTTAAGGGAAAAAATGGTCTTTATTGTCTAACGGAAAGTTTGCTCTGTTTCTTATAGTATATATTTGACTAGAGCTGTATGAAGCATTTATGCATCCATGAAATTTCTCAAAATAGAAAACAAAATTCAGTCAGCACACCTCAATGTTGGTGATTTAGGGAAGGCATTGTGGAAGAACTTTTAGTTTTTCATAAAACTCCTTCCATTATACACAGGGATACCCCAAAGTCACTTAAAGTGATTCCTACTCCTTTCTGGTATATGGTAGGTGAGAACAACCTCACAGAAATGCCTCTGAAATTTTTGATCCATTCTCTTTTTCAGAAGTAAAAGGAAAATAAAATTATGTGCTGCTTCCATGACACTAAGGGTAAGCTTAGTATGGTTTGGCTGTGAGTTATCCTAAAGGTAGCTAGACAGTAAGAAATCAGAGAACATGCAAATCAGAGAAACAGTCGTTTTAGCAACCTTTCACATAAGACTGTTAAAAGAAGAAAGTAAATCATTACACAAAGAATGTCTTTGTCCACATGGCAAACTGAGCCAATGAAGCATCTCTTTTGGTGCTCTTGATGGTATTGGTAGTCCATACGTAGAGCCAACAGGAATATTACAGAGAAACTATTGATGATGCAAAGATAAGAGTTTGGTGGAGAATAGTCAAAGGAAACATACACCTATAACACAGAGGTAACTTGAGTTCCTAAATATCCCAGCAAATGTACATGATCATCATACAGAAAAGAAAGATAACTTCAGATGGCAAATTTCAAAACACAGACACAGTGAAAATTTTTTGTCCTGCTATTAAGTATTATATTCCATCCAAAATTACTAACATTGTGTATTTGTGGACTCTTTCTTATTTCTCACATATACTTTTTTTTAAAAAAACACTCAGTTTTGTGTTCTTTGATCATCTCTAGCCATTGTTTATGATTTTATTCTCAGTGCTTTTAAATCTTACTCTTAAGATCTTTCTTTGTGATTTTTCAGAAATGCTTTCCATTTTTGTTGAAAGCTCACACTTAATCTGTTTGGGTGTTTTAATGCAATATTCATTTCTTGTTCTCTTTATGTTCCACACTTCTTCAAATCTTTCACTTTGTGATCCTCACAATTCTTGTTCTTATTATGCTGGTGTCTAAGTCTTACACTTGTTGTATCTTTGTTTAGCAAGAATTTATTTTATCTTTCCCATGGTATTTATTCCTTCAGCTTAAGGAATTCAAAACAGATTCCCTGCTGAGTGTTATCTTAACCAGAAAGGGAGCACTCCAGGGCTTGCTGTCCATTAACAAGTCCCTCTACACTGCATTTCTCTATAAGCCTTTAATATTTTACTCCAATTATACAGAAATTTTAAGCTTGAGAAATTTACCAGTAAATTAAAATGTTAGATGTTTCAGCATATTTTTATCTTTTAAAGACACTGTCCTGCATTTATTCTCTAGAGATCTATTTCAAATATTTAAATGTAGAAATTGAGCTCTTTAACAGGTCACAGGCTTGAAATTTGATTGAGGAATACTATTTATTAAAAAACCTATCCAGAAATGTTGCATATAGGCTAAGAATGGCTGCACATCAGATCAGACAATGTCATTTGTACACTTTAATAGTAAGTCAAGGAAAATAATCTGAGAACAGAGAGGAATTGATGAATTGCTCGCAATAAACACAAAGAAGTACTAGAAATTGGTGCTCATGAACTCGTTATTCTAAGTATTTTTTGTGGAATTTGATGTATAAGTTTGGAAGACAAAGACTGTAGCACATGAGCACTAGGATGGAACAGAAAGTAAGTTGTGGTGATCATGGTAAAGGTAAAGGTAGGAAACTATGGTTTGATTAAAAGAAATGGGAGTTCGGTCACAGACTTTAAGAGCAGGAATGATCCTACATTTGTTGGTTTTGATTGCAGTTTAATTCTGTATCTTAATAACAGGAATTAAACAGTCTAAATACAGATTATTAAGATTCAGATTAAATTGAAATTGTAAATGTGTTGGTCTTTTCCCCTAACAATAGAAAGCAGTTCATGAAATTTATGAAAACTCAGACAGCTCAAGTTGATAGCACTGAAGAGATATTTCTGTACAGCCAGGATCACAGTCCAAACCAAACTAAAACTGTTTAGACAAATCTGTCTTTCAAAAATGCAAATATTAACATATCAGAAAATGAAATTTATTTCTTTCAATTAAGATATTCACTGAAACATAACTTGATGCTCAGTGATCACCGCTCAACCAAATTTAATGTTTCTCCCTTAACTCTGTAATGGTTTACATTTTGATATATGTAGTGGTATTTTGCATAATTTGCAGTATTTATAAATATATAAAGACTTTTAAGATTGGTCACACAAAACTGAAAAGGGTACACCTGATCCTATACAGAAAACATAAGACTTTTCCTATTACCTATGGTAATGGTCTGACCTTACATTTCCTGCTCATATGTGCTTTCTACTGTTTTATACTACTTGTTCTGTACCACTTTATTGAGAAAACTGGGAGAACATTCTTAGCCTCACAATACCAAGTGCTATATTACCATGTTTTATTGATCTCCATCTCCCAAATTATATATATGAGATGACATTTTAAAAATTACAAACCATAAATTTCCCACTGTATGTGTCTGTTTCAGTATGTTGAGATCTTACAATATGTATTTCCTTATATTATGGTTTAGGAATGGTATTCCTCAATTTAGTGTTCCCACTGTAACAACTCCAAAACAGGTGTCACTTGATCACTACTCTTTCTCCCATCCTTCTGCCCCCAGCACTCTGGAGAGGAGAATTGGAGTCACAAAAGGTAAAGATCACTAGTTGAGATAAGAATAATTTACTGGAAACGTCAACAAGATAAGAAAAAAAGCAATAACAACAACAATACTAAAGACAGAGTGCACAAGGAAAAAAAAAAGAGATGAATGATTCACACACTATTGTTCACCCTGCAGAAACCCCCTGACAATCCCTGACCACTTCCTTCCCCATGCTACATGACCCAGAAGTGATTCCTTCTCCAGCCCCTGAAAATTACGAGGTGGTATAGAATAACCTCTGGGTCATGGCCATGCCTCCTTCTGGCTACTGCAAAAATTAACTCTGTCCTGGTACAAACCTGGACACCCTTTTCTCGATCAGACAACTCGAGGTTATTTGTCAAAAACTCTAAAGCTTTCATTTGGGTATGGTGTAATCAGATATTGAACACTGATGGGATTCTGTTAATGGTTATCCAGCAACCTATAGGACTTCTATGAAATCTATATCCTATGCAACTGATATCATGAAATCTAAAATATCAATGTGCTGAAATGTTTTTTGATCTGGGTGATTACATGAGCTTTTTTTCAAAGAGAAAATGTTTGGTCCATTCAAACAGCAATTCAATGATCCATAGGTTACCTGAGACCCTTTTTAATAGTGTCTAATGAATAATGGTCTTTAAAGCAAGCACAGCAAAAGGGAAAATTATAGAATAAGAGGACATTTGAAATTAAACTATGTAAGTGATCAAATTTCCTCTGCCTCTGAAATAAACAATGGTTACAAGTCTCTATTTTAAAACTCCCAATTAAATCTACCAATCTAGCTAGAAGATCTGTAGTCAGTTGTGGTACAAAAAATGAGTTTTGTTGATAAAGAAATACAGAAATGTCCACAATATAACTGCCAAAACAAAATATTTTAATCTACTTAAGTGCACAAGAACAGTGGCATTGCACAACCTCAGCCTATTGTCAGAAGTTTGCTAAAAACCATACACTGTCCTTGTTGTACGTAAGTTGTTTCAACAGTTCTGTATGCGGATTAGAATCAGTATATGGCTCAAAGAATCATTACTAGTGCTTTGAGAAATTTCTTTCTCTCTTATGATTTTTAAAAACATATAAATCCAATTCTGTTCACTGTCTTTCAGTAACCAGATTTGTAAACAATTTACATCTTGCCTGGAGTCAAATAATCCTATCATTATTTAATCTCTTTAAGCACAGACAAATATCTAGATCTGGATGTGTGTATTCAGAAAGTGCTAAGTAAATAACAAGGTAACAAAAACAGCAAAAAATTACCCAATGAAAAAACCTCAACAATTAAAAATATAAACCATTTGCAAATACTTATAGTTCTGGAAAACAGATTCTTTTTTAGTTGCTTCCAAAACTGTGAATTGTTTTATTCACTCTTGCATAACCAAACGCAAGGAGAGAAGATGCACAATTATATATAAAAAGAAGATTGGTTTTTGAAGAATAGGTTGCAACTCCTCAGTTACCTCAGCACCAAATTTTTTTCAGGACTTCTTTTTCCTTACTGTTCATGACATAAAATTCTATATGCTGAAATGTGCCTTTGTAAAGCTGTCACATTCTTACTCTATCGATCATTTGCCTCTGTCTGATTTGCATCTGTTACTATCTGTTTAAGTGTTGCAGAAAGAACTTCAGATTGAATATTCCCCTGAGCAAAATTAAAACTCACACAAGTTATCTGTTGATAACAAAACCTGATTTTATGAATTGTTAAGAGATGCAAAGCGAAGTAATAAGAAAAGGATGGAAAAGGCTACTGTTGCTTCTAGAAACAGAGAAAAGATACCACCAGAACTATCTTTCTGCTGAGCTGGTGTCAGGGGAAGAAGCAGTTTCCACTTTCTTTTTTTTTTTTTTTTTTTTTTTTTTTTTT
>VXAU01000439.1:311894-328140 GCA_013399695.1 Formicarius rufipectus | reverse complement strand
TTTTTTTTTTTTTTCTTTTTTTTTCTTTTTTTGTCTGCTGCTTTCCAATGTTACCTCTTTAGCTGCAGGGGAGGTTCTTAGCACCTTTAGTTCTCTGGAACACAGACAGGGTTTGTGGTTTCATCACTCATGAGGAGCTGTGTCTCAGGCAGTGCAGGGTCTCAATTCAGCAACACCTTTTGGCCCTCAAAAATATGGTAAGGATAGAAGGATAAGATATAACTCACACATGTGGCTTGGT
Organism: Formicarius rufipectus; assembly: GCA_013399695.1. Classification (NCBI taxonomy): domain Eukaryota; kingdom Metazoa; phylum Chordata; class Aves; order Passeriformes; family Formicariidae; genus Formicarius; species Formicarius rufipectus. The sequence continues at coordinate 327,899 of VXAU01000439.1, read as the reverse complement.
GGGTCTCACTGCTCTGGAGGCCAGCAGAGTTTCAGTCTCTGGTGGCAGGTGGGCAGCAGGTGGTGTCAGAGAAAGGGTGAAGGGGAGCTGGGAAGAGATTCTCAGCTACACTAACTAGTTCTCTCTCTCTTTCTTCTCCCTGACTTTCTGAAACTTCTCAACTTTTAGAGTACTCAAAGGAGATTGTACGTCGTTTCTTGGCATGTAACCCTATTCAGATGTTCAAAGAGATACAATAACCCTAAACAATAACAGGATCTTCTGGCAGGGAAACTCCACCAGGAAGCTCTGATGAGAACTTCTGGCCGAAAACTGACAGACAATTTTTGGTAGGAAGTTTTGACAGGCAAAACCAATGGTGAAGCATCATTTTTGGCATTTCTCTATTATCTGCTCTGTGTTAGAGCATCATATCCTTTTGTTTACTGACATTACTATCTTTCTTCTTACACCACTTAGGCTTGGATAGCAAACATACCTGAGTTTCTTCTTTTGTGCAAATCCAAGTGCAAAATGGTCTATTATCATCTTCTTAGCTTTGGAGGCTGTAAAGCAGAAGTGAGCCCACTCTCTTTACTACTTGGCCTTGTTGAGCAGCAGCTCAAGCATAAGTCATTAAAGTAGGAAATCCTCAGCTCTCCCTTACAGATTAGATGGTACAGATAAGATTGAAGAGTGGACATGAATCACTCTTCCTTATTCTAACTATCCAGAAACTGGATAGGAATAAACTGTTCTGTGAAAAGACTTTATGAGCCATAAGTACATTAGAAGTATGGCATTTATTTTTTGTCTTCCCATTGTATCAATGTAGCTCTGTTCCACCTTTTACAGTAGAAGGTCATTTTATGATCTAAGATGTTGGTTGCGTCTTGATTGACTTGTGGAAAGTTATAGAGAGTGCAAAATGTGAACTGTTCTTACTGTATTGCAAAGAATCATAGAGAAGATATGAAGCATCCATTCTGACTTGGAAAGGCTGGATTACAAACAATTACAGAAAAAAAACCCCAGCTTTTTGCTTGTGAATTTTCTCATGTCCAGTATAAATTCCCTTGACCATGAAAAGTCTCATGACTCCATTAGGAACAGGGTCTTAATCAAAGTGCCATCAAGCTAATATCAAACTATTTTAATGGTGTCCAAAACCAATATTAACATGACAGGTTTTTGAATTTTGTTAGAAAATGTTGATGACCTTCAAATTTTCCACAGAAAAATGAGATGGTTAAACCATTTTTTTTTTTTTTTCTGTTCACACAGGTACCTTTATGAAAGGTGACAAAGAACAGGAAATGTGGGAAGAGAATATTGAAGCTGGCTAGAAGAGCTCTGCCTCCATCATAGTTTTGATGTGGATACAGGTACACTACCGGTCCCCTTGAAGAATATTTTTGAATACACAGAAATAGAGTTCTTTGATTATAACTGACCTGTATAGTTGGTCTCCCACTGTCTCAGAATCTGACTTCTCAAATGCCTGTTTTTAAAACTTGTTTTCTTACTTGGAGGATTGGCAATTGTTGGCAATTTTTTTTATAAAGAGAGATGAACACACAGGAAGGAAGGCAGAGGAAAATCTCTGTCAATACTTTTAAATGTTTCTCAAAGTTTGAACACTGTGACAGCACAGCAGGGAGTTTGCACTCCCCAGATCCTTTTCTAAGTAGTCCAGTGAGTGAGTATTTGCATTAGGAAGGGACAGTTCTCTTCCTGTCATGGTAAAGCAACCTAATTCCAGAACCAGTGATATTATTCAACAATTCCTATTGTACTGTAAGTCCGTGTGCTTCTTAGGTACATACTCATTTCAAATGCAAGTGAGCCCTAAGGCTTCAACACCTGGATGATCGTCTTCCACAGACTCACCTTTTTCCAGCTTTCTCTGTGGGGTCAGGCACACCACTCTTGATATCTCCAAGACTGTGGGTCCATGATAATTAATACCAGACCTGTCCATTGCCAGATCATAGAAGGATGATCCCCTTCATCATGTATCTGCTGAGTGAACCAGGACATGTATCATGGTGTTTATTCCAGCTTTATGTTTTTATGCTTGCTGGAAAGATAAACAATATCTGGCATAAAGCAGCAATTCCTAGTCTGGCATGACTTCATGAAGACATTAGCATGACTTCACCCATTATGAACAGCATAGAGTGAGCAGAGATTATATCAGATCAGCACTTTGGATTGTGTGATGGCTGTGCTCTCAAACAGGGAACAGGAGCCTTCAAGAGAGTAGTCTGGGTGCTGACCTGCTGGAAAGCAGCTCTTCAGAGAAGGGCCCGGTGGGTAACAAGCTGTCCATGAGCCAGCAGTGTGCCCTTGTGTCCAAGAAGACAAATGGTATCCAGGAGTGCCTTAGGAAGACCAGACTAAGGGAGGTGATCCTGTCACTCTACTCAGCCCTAGTGAGGTCACTGTGTCCAGTTCTGGGCCTATCAGTGCAAGAGTGTCATGGAGCTCCTGGACTGAGTTCACCAGAGGGCAAAAAAGATGATTAAGAGGCTGGAGCATCTCTCTTGTGAGGAATGGCTGCAGGAGCTAGACCTGTTCAGCCTCAAGAAGAAATGACTGAGACAGGCCCTCATCAATGTCTATAAGTGTTCTGAAGGGAGAGTGTCAAGAGGTGGTACCAAGCAATAGGACAAGAGGCAATGGGCAGAAACTGATGCACAGGAAATTCCACCTGAATATGAGAAATAATTTCTTTACTATGTGGGTGACCAAGAGCTGCGACAGATTGCCCAGAGGGGTTGTGAAGTCTCCCTCGCTGGAGATACCTTGCTCAAGAATCATCTGGCAACAATCCTGTGCCATGTGATCTAGGATGATGCTGCTTGAGCAGGCAGGATGGACCAGATGTCTCACTGTGGTCTCTTCCAGCCTTACCCGTTCTATGATTCCATGAAAAGGGATTTCCCATGTTGCTGAAATGGCCTCAGATTGCTGCTGCTTTTCGAAATGGATCCACTGAAACAAGCCTATTAGAAGCAGTGGGGAAATTATAGATATATTTTCTCAACACTGCTACAATGGAAGCCGCTTGTCTGATAGCTCCATTAGCTTCTGCAACCTTCTGCTGTTGTTCTCATGCTCAGTTTCATACAAGACTAATCCCCTAAAGGGACTCTCATTTGAAGGAATGCACAGGTATTACAGGCAGCCTCACTGTGTCCTTTAACTTCCTCCCCCATTGATAGTTTCCATTTCTCTCTCATATGAATGTGGTATCCTTTGTGGAAACTGTCGCTGTGAGCAAAGACACACTGACTTTTATTCTTGCAGGTAAATAAACACAAGCTGATTTTATTCATGGTTTTACATTTTCAGAAAGAAACTCTCAAACTAAAATTCTGATTCTCTTCCAAAGGCATTTCAGAAAATTTTATTGGTCAAGTTAAAATGATCAGAAATAAGCTATTCAGTTTAGAAACACATCCAAGTTTGCACCACACTAGATATCTGTGTACCACTCCTGCAGTTCATGTCAGAATCTACCTCAGCTCTGTAGCTCTGTGATATGAAGTACACAAATTGACATGTTTCAGCTATTAGACATACACTTAAATACATCAATATGATATGTATTATCATAATGAAAGTGCAGATGTAAGAAAGTTCACATAAATAAGACTCCCAGGTGACTGTTTCATAGTCTTAGTTATTAATTTGCCCTTCTTGTTGTAAACTCTTGGGGGGTGGGGGGGTCGGTGCTGGGAAAGAAGAAATAAACACCAACCAAGAAGCAAATAAATGGTGGTACATTTATAGCTTTAAACATGTAGCATTTATGGACATCAAACCTGTATTTTCTATGGACTGCAATGATCCTTTATTGTAAGAAGAAAGGCTACAGTTTTGTGGTGTGTGACCAGTTTTTCAGGTGGATCTGGTTTCCGGGCTCTGTGGGGTTCAAAGGCTGCGATTTGTAGGCTCACGCAGATTTTCAAGTCTCATCTGAGAGCACTGGGCAGGCAGAAAGCAAGAAAAGCAGTATCTGTTCCAAGGTATACATTTTATTAACAGTCTTAGAGTCTACTAAACCCTGTCCTTTTTTCATATATGTAGATATTCACACTGAAAATGTGCAGTTGCATTTTCAATCCGAGACCACAGCAGCAGCCAGAGCATACCCCCTACTGCAAGCTTAGAGTGAGGCCTGAAAAATGCAGTGATTCCCCTTTTTACTTTTCAGCGCCTGGAGGCAGCCTGTGCTTCAGACTGCAAATGGGCAGCCGGGAGGGATGGGGCTTTGTCTTGACGTTGCAGGAGCTGTGTCTGGTGAATTAACCCAAAAACTGGCTACAATGAGAGACATACTACATTACCAGAGTTTCAGGCATTGCTTTTAGTAGCATCTCTAGAGTTAGGGATAATTTGTGCAGTGAGCTTCTTTGCTTTCACCACGGGTGTAATTAGGTGAAAATCTGGAGGGAAGAGTTTTCGTGTCTTGTTAATTTGGATGGGGTTTGGGAAACTAATGCTGGTGACTACTTTTGTATGCTTAATCCTCCCAGTATGTAATGAAAATTGATTACTTCAGTGCTTTGATCTTAATGATTTCCTTCCGAGATATATTTAAATGTGAAATCAAAGCCGTCCAAAATACCAGACGGGATATTGTTATCACTAGATTGCTTTAATGAAAGCAATACAAAATTAAACTGCAAGATGTTTTTATTCTGAGTGTGCCTAGAGGCAAGCAACAGGAACAACTGATATATGAAGAAAAAAGTCAATAAAAAGATACCTACAAACCTAAATAATCCAGAAAAAAAAAATTACCTTTAAGCATCCATTAACATTTGGAAATTAAATAACTGCCTGCTTAGTGACTCTGTCTGGATATATATGCTGAAATTGTATGGGTTATGTAAGGACACATAAAGCCAAGGAAAACATAAGCACATTACTGTTGCATGTGTTGTGGTGTAAACGAAGAAACATTTTTCATCAAGAAGTGACTGAGGGACGATAGTCTGTTTGGGGGGGTTCTAGCTTGTTTTTTTTATAAGATAATTCATTTTTCTGAAAATGAACTTTAAGTAGAAAGTATTTGTCAAATTGGGCCTAGGTCTAGACAAAAAAGACTATGGAAAGCCAGAACAGTTCTACAAATCTCACATTTCAAACTGGCAAAACACAGTAGAGCTTCTTTTATTTTATTTTTATTTCAAATACAAGAAGCCCTACTAGGAGAAAAAAAAAAAAAAAAGGAAAAAAATATTATTTGTCTTGGCAATTAAATTACCAATTTCCTATACTGTAGATGTCTGCACCTAAGATTTCTGCTCTAGACTGTCATTGGAGTAACTGTCATTGTGTGTGGATGTCACTGTAAATTACATTCAAAATTTGATTAAATGGATAACTTATTTGAATTTCCTTGTCTCTCCACTTATCAAAAAGAGTAGAAAGCAAAGATTTAGAAAATGTAAGCTGAATCCCTCCTAAACTTCTGGCAGTGTCAGTACCATTAAGAGCAAATCATTCACAGCATAAATGTGTGACAACAAAATGTTGACCTGTGATTCACTTTATTTTTTCTTTCAACTGATTTATACCAGGTTGACCCTTGTATATATGGGTACAATATTTCAGTTTGCCACTTGTAACCCTAAAACTGGATTGATCTTGCTGTCAAACCAGACTCTAAGACCTTCACTAAATTTCAGGCTTGGTCCTCACAACTGGAAATGCAAGAACTAAAAGGAAGTAGTGTATCTTCCCTCCAGGTGCAACTGCAGCCCCTTAGCTGATAACGCTGGCCTGTTGCTGTATTCACTCTTTTATGGCTTTAGGAAGGTGAAACAAACCTGATCTGTGCTTTGTGTCACACTGCCATACAAAATCTTGTTTGTATAAGAAGGATGAAAATAAGTTTGTAGTTTCACAATACAATTGGTGGAAAAGCCTAAGTTTATTCTCATTAATAAGTTTATTCCCATTAATATTCTGCAGTTTGCTTGTTGTGGGTTAGTAAAGAGTGTCTTTTGGTACAGCAGAGTGTGAAAATCAGGTCCAGATCACTCACTATAGTGAAAGAGAGAAATTTATTGAGCCAGTTTTTCCATTTAGAGTGTACAACCACATCCTTTGAGAGTGATTTAGATGGTAAACTGAAACACTACCCTTTCCCCAAAGGCATTGGAAACCTATTGCTGACTAGAACTTTTGGGTTTTTTTTGTAGGAGCCTAAAATCTTGGTCTTTCAGTTTTAGCAATCATGCTGTCCTTCCAATTACACCTGAAAATGCTATCTAAGCTCAATGGCAAATCAGAGCTGGAGGGGGATGAGCATTAACTATCCAGATCCTTAACACAGTTCATAAATGATACACAGTTCATAAATTATACAAAGAAACAAAAGTAATTTCAAAACAGAGCACAGAGGTTGCTCTGCAGAACAGGAAGAGAGAGGCAGAAAAGCCCCAAGGAAGAAAGTATAGGAAGAAAGCATCCTCCACAGTAACTTATCCTGTGGCCAGTTCACTCATGTAGGAACCACAAGTCTGGGATTCCAGCTTCACTGCCTTTATCTTTAGCTACCTGAAGGTACTCAAATGCTCATCTCACAGGGGAATAATCTTGGCGTTAGATGAGTGCAAAGAGTACATTATCCTTAACCAATTTCCATAAATGAAGCTCTTTTGCTTTGCTCAGGTCTAGGCTATGGTTGGTTGGTTTGTCAGCTGGTTTAGGAGCAGGACATGGTAATTCAAATCCATGATGGACAAGCAAGAAAAGGTAGAAACTCTACCTCCTTCTTCTCAAGTACTTTTAAAGATGGTGCAAGAAGAACTCTGTTATTTATTCTCCGGGTGCCATAACAGAAAAAAATGATCTGACCGTAAATAGGCAACCGACTTTAAGACTTGAGTCAAATAGATACACAGAGTCCTCAGCCTGACATTTCCTTTTAGGGAGTTCCAGGAAGCATTGCACATGGTACAGAACTGCAAATATTACCTTTTGAAGCTTCCTGCAGTCCCCGTGCAGCCAATGAGCAAGATAGCTCCCTACGTTGGCATTCTGTGATTGCTTCCCATTGACAGGCTTTTCATAGGCAGTTAAGGCTTCTACATTACTTGCTCTGAATCATCCTGCTGATGATTCACCCAAATTTACTGTCTAAAGCAATGGGGATCTAGTTCATCATGTTTGAAATGTCCATATTTTAACATGCAGCATGCAGTATCCTGGAGATTAGGATCAGTACTTTTAATTCAGCATATTAGTGATGCGAATCAAAGTGATACCACTGCTGTCAACTCAAGTTGTCTAATTAGGAGGTTGCTTTTGAAAGAGAAGAAGTCTCTCTGCATAACATCCACATTTAAACCTCTGTGTATTTGCAGTAGTTCAACCTAATGGTTATCCCTGACTTAACAGTATTAAAAGGTGTTGAAATAACCAGTGATGTGAAAAGGAATCTACATACTTCTTCAGCCATTTATTAGGATGGCAACACTGCAATAAAGACATTACCTCTGTGATAATATACTTAGAAAGGAGGTTTATTTTTCCTCTTCAGATTACTATTACTTGATTGATTCCAAGTAAATCCAATTTTTAGAGACTGAACATAGGAAAGAATTCTCATTCTTCATTTAGTGCAAAATTTTAAGGCAATAGAAATTTTAATAAGGAAGAAATCTAATAAGGAAGGTAGTATACACTATTTCCAACAGAACTGTTACTGCATTATGATGCATGTAACATTTGAAAGAGGAATCCACCTCCATTGTCATATTTGATCAGAGCGGCTTCCTTTGAAAAGTCTGTCATGGCTTGATTTTTCAAAAACTAAAGGTCAAAGTTTTAACACTGTTTCTAAGTATCTTTGAAAAGCAAGCAAGACGTTTGAAAGGCAAACGTCTTTGTTGCAAGACAAACAAAGACGTTTGTTTTATAGGTTCCCAAAATCTAAAGATTTGATAGAAATTTTGATAGCAAAATTATTAAAAAGGAAAGAAATTGAAATCATAGGTAAGTACTATTACAAAGAAAGTGTAAGAAAGAGATTAACCCTGAAATACTTCCAGTTACTTAAATATTATAATTATTAAGGAATCTGTATTTAAAGTGGTTAATACTTTGATTATTACCATAAACTCTACTGATGTTTTAAAAATTGCTATTATACAAAAAAGAAATCTCTAATGATTACAGGAATTTGTAAGAAAAATTCACATACCTGGAGCCTGACTTTCATTTTATCTTCTTCCAACTTTTCTCCTCATACTTTATTCTACTTTCTCACTAAGCAACTTGTAACAAAATGAAAATTGCAGAAATCAAAACTTAAATGTCCCCATTCCAGAGGGAACAAACAACTGTTTTTTATGTTTGTTCCACTACAGTTTTTTCTTCGTTCAAATGTAATTTGCCCATAGTGAAATCCCATAAACATGAAGGAATTAAGAAGTGTTAGGATGTGGATTTGAATGCCCTCAGAGCAGTCTTTTCAAGTAGAAAACCCCACTAGTACAGGAAAAAATAATTGGTAGCACCACAAAGTGACATGTTTTAGTTTTGGTTTTGTTATTCAAAGGATGAAAGAGAAGCACATGTGTGATTAAAGGTGTTTGAGAAAGAGGCATTGGTTACAGAAACTAGGAAGGAGGATTGTGCTAAGGAATCTAAAGTGGTCTAATAGTAACAAAATAATAGGAGGATGTTTGCTCAGTTTGTCTCCAAACTGCTAAGGGTGTTTTAAATAGGAGGTCTTCCCCACACAGCCTATTCTGACCAAAGTGACTGACAGCTTGGAGGAGGCAATTCTGATTAGGAAGCAGTAATGAATGGGTACAGAAGAGATCCCCTCACTTAGGGTAATTGGAGTCATCAGGTGTGTAATTTCATCCTGTTTTCAACTGATTTTCAAAATTAGAATGTTTATGCTCTTCATTACAAGTTTCAAAAAGAAAGTTTATCTTTCTGTGTGAGTTTCCTGCTTCTTCTCAGTAAAGTGACTTTGTTAGTGTGGAAGGGAGAGGGGGAGGTCTGCCCTTTCTTGAATGTCTCTCGTGTTATTTTTTTTTTTTGTACATTTTTCAGAAACATGTTCTTTTCAAACTGAACATTAGCCACATTTTTATCCCACCTTTTCAAAAATCATGTTCCCCCAGTGCATAGCTATCAGGACACTTCCATATGTGATCCTAGGCCCAGCAAGGATATCTTAGAATCATGGACTCATAGAACATCCTGAATTGGAAGGGACTCACAAGGATCATCGAAGTCCAACTCCAGTTCCTGCTTGGGACTACAGCAAGAATCACACCATGTGCCTGAGAGCATTGCCTGAACACTCCCTGAACTCTGTCAGGCTTGTTGCCATGACCAGTTCCATGGGAAGCCTGTTGCAGTGTCTGACTACCCTTTGGGTGAAGACCCTTCTCCTAATATCTATCCAAACTTCCCCCTCCATGCTGTTCCCTTGGATCCTATCACTGCTCATCAGAGAGAAGAGGTCAGTGCCTATGCCTGTTTCCCCTCATGAGGAAGATGTAGAAGAAAGTTCTTAATGTCTCTTCTACTCTTGCTCATTATCCTAGGATATCCATCCTCTTAGGACTCATCCCCCTGCATCTGTCACAGGCTCTCTTTAGGTCTGTCTTAAGATACCACATGTCCTTGCAACACCCTCCATTCAGTCTACTAAACAGCTCTCTCCTCTGGCCAAATCGTGCTGCAGAGAAGAAGTTATGTGTACGGCCTTTCAAAAACTGTCTATTGAGCTGTGAAGGAGTGCTGGTTACACCTTCCATTCTCACATGCACTTGCTGCCTACAAGCTCAGGGCTGGAGCATGCCTCTGTCAGAGTCATGGCCTCCTGCTGTAGGTGGAAGCCATGTGCTCCCCATCCATGGGGGCTGAAAAGACTCACGCCCTCTATGCAGGTGTCAGAGTGGAGGGCAGCTGGTGAAGGTCAGGCCCTGTGATGTTGTGGGAGATGTGTTAGAGTAGGGAGTGGGGAATGCTAGGTGCAGGTCACTCAGCACAACTCTACTGCACTGTTGTCCCCCTGGTTCCCTCCTCAGTGCTCCAGCAGAGGACTCTGCAGAGGATTTGTCAAGGTCTCCTGGGATCCTCAGGAAAGTTATCATGCAAAGTCTGTAACAACAGCCAGCTGTTGGAGGGCTGGCTACACACAGAATGTAGGTAGCTGCAGAACCACAGGCATAAAAATGACCTTAAATCTTTTTCCCTTTTTTCAGTGACCATTTCTACCATTAAGAAGAAACGCATAGCACATCATCTTACTTTCTTGTGTATGAAGTAATTTTGGACACTCCTGTGCCCGTTTTAAATTTAAGTGTAGTTGCACATGATGCAAAATTTCATTTGTGGGTAATCCAGAGCAATATGATAATTTTATCATCGACACTGCACTCTCAAGAGCGCGAGTAGAATCTTCACTTTTCCCTTTAAAAGTGGAGTTAGAGGAAAAGAAGGAGAAAGTTTATAGTTCTTAGACTTGCCTAGATTCAGAGTTCATGAGGATCCCAGCCAATGTGAGCAAAGAAACATAGCAAAATTCTGCACTGCTCATGGTTTTTTTTCCTGCAGTGCATATCTCTGAGGTTACAACTTAATATAAAGATGTAATAATTATTATTTTTTTTTAAAAAATAGTTAAAAGCCATTTTATCTTGGCCAGAACCAAATGCATAGGAAAATTTATCTCTTTTGAGCTTTAAGATTTATATTTTTTATTTTTTGCAAGTACTGATTCTTTTTTTCTCACAGACTATCATTTCTTCATCCTTAAACATAGAAGGCACATCTATAGAAGATAAAAGCTTTTTACTTTTTTTCCTTAAATTCTTATCCATAAGGAGTCTGTCTTATTGATTGTTACAAAGTATTCAGTCTTTCTAAAAGTAAATTTTCATTTTGACATATACTATGCATAAATTACCAATAAGTTGACTTCAGGAAGAACAATGTCTTAATCAGTCATTGTAAATCTATGCTGAGATCTTTATAGCACTTTAAACTTATTCATGAAATTTCTTTTCTTCGATTTATAGAATAGCCTCCAACCACTTTCTACACACTGGCAGTAAATTTTTTGTTCTTTGCAAGTCAGTACTTTCCATGCAATCAACAGTGAGTCTTGCTCTATTGTCATGGATTCATGCTGCTCTGTTGATGTCATCGTTATACCAGTGTTATATACCATTCTATTGTTAATATATTTCTTGTACACTGAATCCTTGAACTTTTATTATAGTTTTGTCCAGAGTTACTGAATTGACTAGGAAGGAATTGAATTATTCTGAAGACTCCATAGCTAAGGTAGATGTTCCCCCAATCTGTCAAAAGAATGATAAAAAATAGGCTGTCAGACATTACTTGATTTCTCCCTAATCATGTACTACAGCAAAAAGATGCTCCAGGGCTCGCATTGCTGTTCCCTGTGTGAACTGATAGGTAGACTGGGAGATCAAAGCCTGAAGGCCAAGTGCTTTCATCCATGCAGGAAGTGCAAATTATACAGCAATTCTGTGCACACAGTCTGGAATTCAGCTTTTGTTGCACTAGAATACATAGTTTGTCCTACAGCAACTAAATCATATGTTGGCAAAAGCTTTTAAAAATTCCAGTGTCAGTGCTCTCCCAGCAAGAGTTCTGCTGGGGTCAGAGCTGTGGGAGACAGTACAATAATCATATGACTATAATTCACTAGAAGCTGGGCAAATTGCAACGTTGACTTCCTTCTTCTATTCACTAATGAGCTGTAATGGTACAGTTTTCTATTGCATGTCTTGGGAGTGCTGCAAACAGTTTTGTACATTCAAGCAAACAGGAGAGGTGTCGCCTCAAACAAGATGTTCTTGATCTCCTTATCTCCCCATATTTTAGACAATCTTAACAAGAAGCTTTCAGTATAGTGACTTAGGACTGTAGTGGTGGGGTTTTTTCACCCCTCAAATTCAACAGTTCAAATGTGTACCAAGGATAGTCCTCATTTATTTAAAAAAAAAAAAGAAATACTACCAAAAGAATTAGAAAGCTCTGCAAAGTGCTCACTCCTTTAATTTTTTGATAGTGACAGATATGAGGATCCATAGGGAGATCTGCCAGCCATGAGTTCAACTTTCCCAACTACAGTCACACAAATTTCAATGTGTCATGGAAAGGAAAAGTTTTTTATGCATTGTTAGTCCGTTTGCATTGTTAGTTTAACAGAAAATCTAGCTCATGTTTCTTATAATCTGAGCTGTCTGGCTGGGAGCAAGCCCTGTGGCAGACATTGTTTGCATTAATGGAGAATGGGGATTCAGCTAAGGAAGCCTAGTCCTCAGCAGACATCTTTAGTTCAGCATAATGTCACATCAGGACAGATAAATGGCTTTGGTTACAGAGCTGTTCTGCATCAAACCATGTTACAGGACAAAATCACTCTTTTTTGCCTCTCACTGAGAACCTATGAGTATTCTTGGCTTTGGAAAGCCATTAAATGCTCTTTTAATAGCCCTTCCTGCCTCCAAGAATTTACCTTTAAATGCAGCCGTACTTTCACATGCATATCTTTACACAACAATTTCAAGAGGATTTTGGTTCAACCAGTGCCAGACAGACTGGAGTTTCCCCAGATGTCATATGTAAAGCATCAACTGAACAACATGAATGATTAAAAAGAAATTCTTTATGCATTCATGCTCTGGGATTACTTTTCAGGAAGGGACTTAAAAAATAGTTTACTGTAAATATTTAACTAATTTAAATTTTCTAAAATCATCTAAATCCCTCAGAAATCATGGGTATGATGAAATGGCTGGAAGTAGCAGTTTTCAAAAGTTGTTGTGGTTTCTTTTTTATTGAGTTGCAATTAGAGATTTTTGTTCTAACTTTATCATTAGTGATAAAAAAAATGCTATGGCAGCAGAAAAGGATTTTCCAGAATAATGAAGATCAGCTTTAATTTTCTACTTCTCACTATTAACTGAGTCATTTGACTGTTGATATTTCAGAAAACTAATTAACAGTTATCACTGTGGTTTCCAGGCTTGAACATGAAGGCACATCTAGGTGTATCTTCTTGTGGGAACTTGCTGGTGCTGCTGCTGAGGGATAGCTTCTGGAGGCAAAACAGATGCAACACTGATTTTTCTCCGTTTTTCTGATTCCTTATGGACACAAAAGGAGAAAATATCCCTTTCCCTCCCCTTTGTCCCCTCTTCTAAGATGAAAATGTACTCTGAGTTACAAGAGTATGTGCATGGAGGAATGCCACAGTGCTTTCAAAAGGTGTCTCATGTTCTGGAAATTATAGTTTTGCAGTGTGGAGCATTCAAAGACCTCTTGCTCCAGTAGAGTTCAGCTTCATATGTTTCCAAGAGTATACAGACTAGTCCCAGAGGTTTTCACTGAATTAATATTCATTATTGTTTTTCTTTGCATATGAGCTGCACATAAAAGGATGGAATGATCTAAGACTCGCTGTAGTATGGAACACTATTTCTGTAGCTAGTATAAGTGAACTCTGATGCGGCTCCACACCCATTATGGGCTTTGACTCCAAAATGTGGCTGCTCTTCTTTCCATCCAAACACCATATCACTTCAGCTATTTTCTCATAGAGATCTTCAGTATGTTTAGTAAATCTCTTAAATGTTTGTCTCCCGCCTCTGAAATCTGACTGGAAGATAAGAGATGCAAGGAGGTAAGCTGTAAGACAGTGAAAGAGTAAAGTACTCTAATATATTTGAAAGAACTTGTTAACTTGTTTCTGGTTCAGTCTTGAAGGCATTGACGAATATTTTGTCTTCATCTAGCTGATCAGGATAGACAGTGCTGTCAAAACATAATCTTAGAAGAGCTCATTTTCCTTTTCATGTTTTTGAGGTTTAATTAAGAAAATGCAAATATGGCTGATATTAGCTTGCTAATTGGCGTGCTGTTTTCATTAAGATGTGAAATGTTCTTATGGAGCAAAAAGTAGGGAATATGTAAAAGATCTGACTGTCATTCACAGTCAGATTCACAGCTGTGAGAAGGGCTGGAGAATCTAACGTGGACAGATTCTGTGAGACACTTCAAGAATTTTTTGTGCCTTTACCACTCACTGCCCATAAAGGTCAAGAAATATTTTCCACTTTTTAAATACAAAGTCCAAGGAAAAGTTTGGATTCTAGTGCAGCAATTGTTTTATTATTACTGTTATTTTTTACTGAATAATTACCAACAAATAACCACTGATACATTCTTGGGGCAAAGTCCTTTATGCAGAACTCAGTAGAAAGGAGATAGTGTTACAAATCTGTACTAAACAATGCTTTATGTGACAGTAGGTTATGGCCAAGTCCGGTGGAATTCTTATTCTAAGAATATTTCATAAGTATACCACAGATATGATTATAGAGAGAGGAACATTTGTGAATCCAATGGAGCCGAAGCATAAAATAGTAGTGACACAACAGATTCTAGAGTAAAGTTGAAGCAGGTGTGTAATAAGCAAATGGCTAAGTGGGACTTAGGCTTTGAAGTTTCAGACACAGAGACCTGTGTTCAGATCTCTTCCCCTGAGTCATGAAGAGGACAGAAGTTCTTCCAATGACAGCTGAAAGGTACTGAGTATCTTGGCAAGGTATTAATCAGAATCCTGTCCAGCTAAAGAGATTCGAGCCTGTGTGGGAGACACCATCTCTCATCTTTGTATAACAGCACAAGCTCTGACATTCAGTTATCATTTTTCAGTTTTCATCTGTGTTTATATATAGGCTTGTACTGTGATGAATCAGATCAGTATTTCATCGTGGATAGGCTTCATTTGCCTTGAGTTGTTCTGACAAGTTAAGCAGCAATCCATAACTACCTGTGTTTTTTCAAGATCATAACTTACTTTAAAGTCATGATTTTGTAAAGGACACAAAAGGGGCAAAATAAATCTCTTGCTATGAGGAGGTGAAAGGGTGAGAGAACATGGTGCTCAATGCCCTGTCATGCTAATGTTCCAAACCACTGTTCTACTTAGTTCGACATTCGTCCTGGATCAGCACTATTCCAGTTACAGAGTAAATTAATTTAATTATAATTAGGTTATTACAGGAGACAAAAAAAGGTACAAAATAGCTTTGCCATCCTATGAGAATTTTGTGCTTGTAAATATTGGATGTTCATAGACTGTTTAGGGATTTGTGGCAAATACTGGGAGTATGTGACAGTTACAGATTGCATCCAATTTGGTTGGTTTTTTTCTTTCTCATTAATGATTTCAGAGGACAAAAAAAATCTTCATTGTTCTTAAAAATTATGATTTTTTTTCTTCATTTACCCTGTAACACAAGTTGTAAAACTATTTTCCCTTTTCATATCAACTCATCTTACAATTTCTACCCTATTTGTATTAGAGAAGTAATTTAAATGAGGCAAGCCTAGCAAGGTCAGAAAATAAGCCGTTCTACCAAGGTCAATGGTTGTTTCAGCGAAGTATGTTTCTGAAAGAAATAAAATAAGACTGCCTTGGAAAAGAAAATAAATCTAGAAACATACATGTGTATTTGGAGGAAAACAGAGAAGCTTGCAACAGGATTGCTAGTTAGTGAATAGCTAATAGACCTTTTCCTTAGAGCAAAGAAGTGACAAGGGTGACAATAATTTGAAGCTATATATGCAAAGACAATATGACTGCATGCAAGACACCAAAAAATTCTCAAGGTTTCTATTAGGAAAAGTTATTTAGAAAGTTGCGTTTTATGATTTAAAAGGGAGTAATTTTAGAAATACAAGGAAAATAAAAAATAAAAAAAGGGTGGGGGTGGAGGGAATGTCAATGATATTTCAGTGCCTTTATGTCAAAACAAGTAGTCAGTTCAAGGCTTTTTTTCAAAATCTGCAGTTACCTCTCCTTAAATTTTTGCTAGGTAAATTTAAACTGCCTGTCAGTATGGAGGTAAAATACCTTTTTATTCAGTTATGCTGAAATCAAAGTTAGGCATCTTCCTTCAAACTGAAATTCAGCTTTGAAAGCTTATAATCTAAGAG
>VXAU01000439.1:257314-311154 GCA_013399695.1 Formicarius rufipectus | reverse complement strand
AATGCTATTTCAGTGGTATCAATAGATATATGAGAAGAAATATCTTAGAACTTTGCAAAGATCCAGGTAGTAATATTGTAAGGGGAACTTCAGAATGGGGTATACTAGATCTTTTCTTGCATTACCAGATGTGCAAGTTTCCCAAATGAAACATAGAAACCCAGTCATTTAGGAAGGAAGTTTAGAATTAATGGATGCATATTTGGGGGGGAAAACAGCGTCCTGGAAATCATCTTGTTGGCTCTGCACTTCTCAACTGTTTCTCTCAGTTGATATAGTTATTGGAAGCATTGTCAAAGTTTCTATCCTTAAAAGCATACATCTACTACTTATTGCTGTTGTTAGTATTCTTGTCTAATTATTCATATTAAAATTAGATCAATATGTAAATATAGAAATGCATATTATTAAATCCTCCACTTTTTTTTTTCAGTAGTGATTGAGTTTTCAACTCTGTGAATGGAAAATTAAAAAACTAGTGCCTAAGGATGCATTTCAGATAATTAACTAAATTTTAATAAATTGCCAAAACGCACATTTATCTCCAAGCTAACTACCGAGATACTTTTCTGTAATGAGCAAGTTTATCTGGTTGCTGATATGCAGGTCTTTATTCAGCCATTCTGGGGATGTTGTATATTTCTTTGTTTTTATTTTGATCATCAATATTCTGCAAAAATTACTTGAAATGAGGAGGAAAGTGTATCAGCTCACACAAAGAAACTAAGCTATTTCTATGGATCTGTCCTGCTAGGTAGGATTGTGAAGGGCTGCTGAGAAAGTTCTTAGATTTCTTTAGCAAATATATATGATTAATTGCGCTAAACAAAAGAGAAAACCTGAGGGACTTCAAGGTAGGCTCAGTAGTCAAGACACAAAAATAATCTGGGTTAACACTCCTTGTGGAACAACTTGCTCTTTTATAGACACTGAGGTTGTAACCTGGATCTTGAGCATAGGCACAGTCATAGACTGAAATAGTCTCTTTAAGGCACATTCACCCAGCTTAACTTGCCAACCATAAGGACAAATGCATGTGTGACTTAAGTACAGAATCACGAGTATTGTTTCCCCAAGAGTCAATTTCTACTGATTTAGAGATTGCATTTCAACTAAACATAACTTTAACTCGCCAGCTTTGCCAGCTGAATACATAGAGGAAAAATGTTTTAAATTCTTCCTTATCTTTTTCTAGGGTTTCGGATCTTTACAAAATGCACTGAGCAGGTAATTTTCTCCAGTTGGGTCTTATACCTCTATTCAAGGTCTTTCTTTCAAAATGTATCAGTGCCTGGTATGCTAAAATATTACCTGTGAAACTTTTATTGGGTTTATACTTTTGAGCTTTGAACAAGTGTAGGATACAGGGTGTGTGGAATAGACCAAGAACTAAATCTTGGGGTCAAAGGACTAAAATTTGTGACTTTCTCTGAAACCAGAGGGCAATATCCACCTGCAAGGTTGTCATTTTTTCTCTTTGGTCTTTTACTTAAATTATATTTGGAGGTGGAACAAACCCCACAAAAATCTTGTAATTGTAGCACTCTCTGGGAAATTTGCTGTAGGGTTCATGCCCCTTGATCACATGAAATCTCCATAACAGGGACACCTGCCAGGTCCTTTCTCTTTACACAACTAAATAAATGAGGTGCATATCACCACCATCTCATTCTCCAGGAATTTTAAAGTGAAGCAACAGTCGATGTTTTGATGACTAAAGCTGCATTTTTATGTCCTTCATTCAGTATGCATTGAGAAACTCAAGCTTCCTGGTCCTGGTGGATCTTGGGTTTGGGACAGGCCCTGACCTACTCAATCTAGTCAAGCATCTCACATGCTTGGCTGGGAAATAGTACTGTCTTGATGGCAAATTTATGGCAACATGATCCCTAATTAGAAAGTTGCAATGGCAACCCTTTTTGAAAGCTTGTTTTCTCTTTGAGGATGCAAAATAGTCCCAACTTTGTGAGAGTTCACAGCTGGTAACACCTCTTGCTGCTCACTCCAATGGCTTTGGGAGACCTGGCTGCTGCTTCTTGTTACTTAAAGACCTTACACAACACCAATGGTCTCTATGGCAAATACCTATGTTTGCAATGAAAAAATAATTGGTCTGAATGAGTGGTTAAAATGGCTTTTTTGTGGCTTGAACTCTTGGCCCTGTTACCACCAGCTAGTGGCTACAGTTCACGCACATTCTCTTCAGAGTCCCATTAGGCATGGACTGATATTAATTGACCCACTGATAGTGATGAGTAATGGAAGGGATTGAATTTTCTGAGTTGCAAGGTTTTCTTACCCTCACCCTACTTTTATGTTACTAAGCATAAACCCACAGAATGATGCACTAAGTTCCTAAATTAAGTTTGTACCTATTTTTTTTCTCAAGTTCTTCTTTTCATCTGAGATCAAGCTAAAAATCCAAGATGTAGAAGGCAACACTCTTCCTATAAGCATGTACTGACTTGTTTAGACAGTGAGAAATAAAATACACAGCCCAAAGGAAATGCCTTTCAGTGTTGCATTTTAATTTTGTGTGATATCCCATAAGGAGCTACTTTGGTGCGATAGCCTGTTATATCCAAATATCTCAAAGTGGTGAACAAATGTATTATTCCTCACAAGATTCCGCTAGACATACCTTAAAGCTGGGAAAACTGAGATTCAGAGTTCAACAACCTGCCTAGCATCATATAGTAACTCTAAGGCAAGAATAGAAATCATCACTTTTAGTCTTACAGTTAATGCAGAGATGGTCTTGCTTTCATTATAAGGGTCTCACAGATTTCAATTTTCTTTTTTCTAACTTTGTCTTTTTAAATGTACCTGGGGTTATTTTATGATTACATTTAATGTTAACACTAGTTTTGTAGCTGCTGAACACATTTCTGCAAGGAAGACAACTATGCTGTTTGAATATATTTTCCTGAAAATTAATGGAAGACACGCAAATTTCAACAAGAAAAAAATAAAAAGAAAGGTTTCTTTTTCCCTTAGACCATTTCCAAACTGGGCCATTTTAAGAATCATCTCTGATTCTCAACCAAAATAATTCTTGGAGGAAAAGAGTGTTTTGAGTACATAGTAATATCCCTTTATTGGTTAATATCTCAAGTTTATGGAACTATGATTTCAGCTTTCCCTTTAAAAATCAGATCAAGCAATTTTCCCAACATCTAGTCTTCTCTGTCAAACATTTGACTTACTCTTGGCTTTGTGGACAGCACGTGAGTTGTGTCTATTGGCTATGCCTTTACATCTGTATGTGCCTTTGAACACCACACTGAACTTGGCATTGGTCTAACACAGTAACCTAAAACTGAGTTCTACATCCTATCGGTGGTAGTGTCTACAGCAATCATACATCCAATGGGGCACATGGGGAAAAAGAGGACCAGTAACGACAACAGGAATCTGACATTTTTGTTGACAACCTTCTCATCTTCTGTTTATAATAGTATCTTCTTTGTACAAAGAGTGCAGTTAGGCATAAAAAAGGGCGTTAAATTGAGTCAAAACAACTAAATGTAAAGAAAAGTGCAAACAGTTGCAAGGAGAAGAAAGTGAGAGAAGCAACTGTTCTCTGGAACTTTTTCTTAAATGAATGCTGCCAACAGTGAAAATGACCAGCCTTCATTTCCTGGGGAAATGAAAAGAGAGTTCAGATAGAGGCTGTTGCATGACTGACAATGTTTGGAATATTACTTTGGTAAGAGATATGGATTTCAAAGACCTTGAGGACTGGCATGAAGGTGACAAAGAGTGAAAGGCTGGGCAATTTGTACCATTGACCAGACACTGGGAAATTACATGAGCAGAATCAAAGGACAGTTTTTCTTGCTCTGTGAGCAGGACAGAAGGAAAGCAATTTATTCCTTGAGAGTGAAGAGCTGTAAAGAGGGTATACAAAAGAACATCTGCTCTTAAAAGGCACTTGACAAAACAACCTTGCACTTGTGAGAAGAATACCTCTGTAGTCAACAGGCTGCACATATATCAGCATGGAAAAGACACTGGAATTTCCCAGAATGATTGAGTTTGAAAGGTGCCACTGGAGACCACCTTGTCCAATCTCCTTGCCCAAGCAGAGCTGCCTAGGGCTTGTTACCCAGTGTGTGCATACATATATATGCTATTAAAAAAATATTAACAAATGGTCCCATAATTGGGTCTCATGTTCTAATAACAGCAGATTAGTGACAGGCAGACAAAATTCCTAAACAAAAATTATCCTGTATACTGAGATGCAACCAGTCATTGAAAAAAAACACTCAGAAGAGTTGCACTGAACTAGCAGAATTATTCCTGCATGTCTCGATCATTTGTGTTCTGAAATTTCTTGGTTTATTTATTCATTTATAACAAAAGACTTTCTGACTGAAGGAAATGCAATTTTCGTAGCTGCGGTGACAGGTGGTAAGAAGTGAGTTTAGAGATTAATTTTTCAATGTAAACAATGTAAACAAGTAATGTAAACTGTATGAACAATGTAAAAATGTATGTAAATACTGTATGAGTATTTTAGTTGGTATCCATTTGTCATTGTTTCACCTCAACCAGCAACTCAGCACCACAAAATCAATCACTCATTCTTCCCTACATTGGGATGGGGAGAGAGTCAGACAGATAAAAGTGAGAAAACTCATGAATGGAGGTAAAGTTCAATAGTTTAACAGGTAAATCAAAAGTTGTGCATGCAAGTAAAGCAAAAAACATCACTATGGGCAATCAGGTGTTCAACCATATTCAGGAGTGCAGGGCCCAATCATGTGTAATGGTGACTTGGGAAAACAAACATCATGACTCTAAATATGTCTTTGCTCCTTCTCCCACCCACCTTATATATGAGCATGACACCATGTGGTTTGGGATAACCCTTTGGTCAGCTGGGGTCAGCTGTGACAACCGTGTCTCCCGTGTCACAGGAGACTGTGACAACAGTCTCCTCACTGGTGGGGTGGGGTGAGGAGCAGAAGGGAGCCTTGACTCTGTGAGTAATGTTCAGCTATAACTTAAATATCCCTGAGTAATCCACACTGTTTCCAGCACAGATCCAAAACACATCCTTATACAAGCTATTGTGAAGAAAATTGACTCTATCTTAGTGAAAAACATCACACTATTTCAAGCTAGTAAACTGCTTCTGTGGGCCTTGAACTTTCTAGATCTGAACTAAGATGTTTTGTGGACTTCTGATTCTCTATTTACAACTTACAAAATTCCCTCCCTTGTCTGCATAATAAAAATATTTTCTTCAACAAAATCATTTTCTTCTACTATAAAAGGACAAAACATCTACTGTCTAAACTTTGAGCAAATAGGTCTGACTTTAGTAAGTAACCTTCACTTCTTTGTAGGGGTGTATCTGAAAATTATCAAAAGTTAGAAAGCAGAATTGATTGGCAAAAGAAGTCATTTACATGGCTAGTAGCATATTATAAAAAAATCCTTCTCCTATTCTGATATTCCATCTCCTGGCTGATGCTAAGTGAAGCAGCAGAATAGTAGCTATTTCTAACTCACTGAAGTCATACTCCTCAAGAAACCACACTTAGAGTATTTAATTTTTGTCCCTGTTGTTTCCTTCATCTTTTGGTTGCTCAGTTGTATTATGTCCAAGACATAGTCACTTGAGTCTTATGAGACATTTTGAACAGTGTGTGGAAAATGAAACCACCAACCTTCAGTTGTGCATCTCATTTTCTGGCTTTGCTGAGAGGTCAGTTTGGTAACTCAGGTAACTTGTCAGAACTTGGTTATCTCAGGGACTTCTTAGATCCTAAATAAAAAACATTTCTTGAGCTGCACTACGAAGTGAGATGTTATGTTGGGGTGGAGAGAAACATTATTGCTTGAAATAGCATTTTGATGTGACTTACGATGATGCTAAAGTGCACTTAGTTGTATATGAACTGTGTAAGTCAGTATCCATATGGACCACACATCTTTTGCAGTTCTTTAAACTGTAGTATCTTTATGGCCAGTGAGTCCTTTTACAAATATATATGGTAGTAGTTCTGTTTTCATGAAAAAGTTTTAATATTCTTGTGTGACTGAAGCTTTGTGTGGACTTTAAATCAGAGTCTGGATTATTACTGACCCCAATGTACAAGAAAAAACATGACAGACACTTGTAGTGAATCATATACAACTCTTATCTTTGTTTTTAAATTCTAGATTCAAAGTCACTGAAGCCTATGTTTAGACTGCAGTCTAGTTCTTTCAGAAAATTGAAGATTGTTTGCAAGATGGATCATGACATTTCATTTCCCAGCAGTTGCTACTATTATTTATAGTTTTCCCAGCCCTGCTCACATTCTCATAAATGAGGAAAATGAAGTAGATCTATTTTGGGACAAAGATTTATAAAAGAATCAAATAAAGAAAAATTTAAAAATAATGTGCTCGGTAGTTTTATATTAGACTGAGTTTATAATTCAATTTGTTTTGAGTAATTAATCCACTGAAATGATGAGTCAGAGAAATGATGAGTCAGTGAGGAAACCCAGGTTATCCTTATAATAACAACTCTCTTAATTCTTTTATCAAGAAGTATATTAGTATCTACTTCAAAAGGGGGTTGCATGTAATTTTAATTCTAATCTCTATTCTACCCACAATTGTTTAAACTTTTCAGCTTTGCTTTCTGTGTTTGGATGAGGGTTTTTATTGACACTCACATATTTTAGTAATTTTTCATCTAAGGACAGAAATACCCCTATTGTGCGTGAAGGCTTGGAAGTATTAGTTATCTGAAACTTTCTAACAGTGACATTTTGGGATAAGGAACTCTCAGCAAATTATCAGAGGTGTCAATCCTTTATGGTTTAGCCAACTTGACATACAACTTAAGAAGAAATTTTATTTTGTACTTGGTATATATATATTTCAATACATGCAGGAACCTCTTTCTGAACATAGAAAACACTTATTTGTTCTGACGGTGATGGATTGGCACAGTTTGCCAAAAGTGTTTGTGGAATCTCCTTCCTTGGAGATATTTAAAAGCTGTCTGGATACAGTCATGTACAATCCATTTAGAGTGAAACTCCTTGAGCAGAGAGTTTGAACCAGATGATCTCCAGGGATCCCTTCCAACCTTAGACACTCTCTGATTCTGTTCTACCTACATCTACTGCTCTTTGGTGAATTCTGTATTCCCGACAGGGTAATGTAACACACTCTATGAACAGTTTATGGCACAACATTGTCATAAATCAATTCTTTATCTAGGGAACAAGGAACATGTGTGCACACACAGTCTAGAATTCCAGGCAGACACTTTGACCCTGAACACTTTCTTAATGGGAAGCAAGTGTCTCTTCTTGGTTGTTGTCTTTTCGCTGTAGTTTTGGCTGGGTTAATAAGGATCCCTCTCTCTTTCCTCGTATTCCACCAAAAGATCCAAAGGTTAAAGCACCGTCACAGTATGTGATCCCTGTCATGGCAGACTGGAGCAGGTATTTAATCCAAGTTGGCCATTTCAGGGATAATTTTCTAAGCAAAATAGTTCCTTGATGTGAGACAAGGAAGTCCTCAAAGGCAGTGAACGTCTAAGCCATTTTCACCATACTCCTGTCAAGATCACTTATACCTCACAGATCTAGAAATTGATTACATCAACAGCTTGCCTATCATTTGCTGTTTCTTGTACCTCCTGTGCATTGGTGGTCTATGCTGAATGAATGCCCAATTCCTCTGAAAATATTGGGTTCATCTCTGGTTTGCTCTCTGGAACAGGTGCATACATGAAACCTATTCCTTTGCTTTTGAAATGAACATACCTCAGGTTAAAAAGCTATCCATTATGCTGAAGTGAAACAAACCATATCTTTTTTAGATAGAGAACATTCTTATGAAGAAATTTCAAAAGCTAAAATAATGTAGAAACAAATGAATAAAACGCTATTGTATGTTTATACATTCATACTTTAAGGGAGATTTATTTATCAATCTGCTAATCCTATCGTGGAAGCAGCACAGCCCATAAGCAACAAACTATTTCCTTTAGAACATGATTCATTCAGCCAATACCAATGAGGACTCTCGCCATACAATTTTGCAGTCTGTGTTCATCTACTTTTGAAGCTAAACTTTTACTATCATCTTGTGATACATAATTTGGGAATAATGGAACAACTTACAATAGCTCAGCAAAGTATGCGCCAGCAGGATTCTACGGTAGGCCAGAAAAGGTATTTATATGTGTGAAACAGCATAAAAGAGTTTTATATAACCCTGTAGTAAATATATAAAGTGGAATAAAGTTAAAAAAAAGACATCCTAAGTTACTTTGTCAGCTCTCACGATGCATGGTTAAGCAAAAGTATTTCTAAGACTGTAAATCTCCTTAGTTAACACTTGACAGGTTTGAGAATGTTGACTAAAGACTGAGTCCACTTGAAAGCAAGGAGTTAAGTCAAAAGCATTGGGGTTTTTTTTGCAGCTGTCTTCTTTCAGCTAATACAACTCTCAAACAACCAGGTCAGGCAGTAAACAGAACTTCTTTGACACTCAGCTACTGATTTAATCATAATCCAGCAGAAATAACAAATCTTAAACTGTACCTGCAGTTATTCAGAAGATCTAGCATATGTATCATAAAATATGCATTTATGAGAACCAATTCTTGACATAAAAAATTGTTTCTGCGTGAGATAGCATTTTGAGGTACAGCCTCTTGAAAAGTGGAACTAAGAAAAGCTGCTACATTAGCTATAGGATGGTGTTAGTATAGTATGGGCACCTCAGTGTTATTAGAGCGAAGAAGTAAAATGGGGGCATTGCAATTTTTTTTTTTTTCTTTTACAGATCTTTTTCTCTGCCTGCTGCTCTTTAAAGACAATTATGTTACAATTTAAGATCCATTCCTTTTGCATGCCTTGTATTATCTGTTATCAGAAAAGCTTGGAAACATGGTCTCTGACTTGTATTGAAATGACCTTAAGAGAATGGCACAAGTAGTTGCTCACTTGCAATTGTTTAAATGTGAAATACCAATTTCTGCTGCTGTTTCTTTCTTTGAAAGACAATATTATTCCCTCATTAATCTTTCATTAAAATAATAGTCCTTCATTCAGTAGAAGAACAATGGCTTTTGACAAAAAAATTTTCTTACTTGATTTATCAGAATGCTCTAAGTAGATAGAGTAGTAGATACACTCCAGACTTTAACTGTTATGGATCTTCTAATGTTATTAATGTTAATGTGAACATTTATTAAGCATCAGAGGAAACCAGTAGCTCAGTGGAATTTAAAAATTCTGACTAGTTTCACAAAGACACAGAAAAAAAATCTCCTTAACTCTTGCCATGATAGAACTAATTTATACTCTGCAGTTTTGTCCAAGTGCTGCTGCTAATTATGTATTAAAAAAAATCTACTTCATTACATAAAACCAGTTTTTCAAGTCTATCTTGTACATTTTATATAATTTTTAGTTTCAGTGCATGGTTGGGAACTTCTGAAATCAGATCCTGTGATCGATACATCGAAACGCTGGTAAATATTGCATTTCTCTTCTCCTGAACATCTGTAGGATGGAAGGATGATACAGGACACAGATGTTTTGAATATTTCTGATTTCTGCTGACCTATTTTTCTGTGGTTATTTTTCAGTTTTTCATTTTCTGTCTCTCTGACTTCATAATGTGAAGCCTTTGCTTTCCCTGCAACCAGAACGATTGTCTGACTCTGCAAGCTGCCTGGAGGTTTGTGACTGCGTATTCCTTTCTCTTCCCACTTACTCAGCACACCGAGTTCTTGGCTTCTTTGGTTAAGGGATGAACATCTTATTCTCTGCGCATACCTCTCATAACTGCACTTTTCTTTCTTAGTCATCTTTCATGAAGCCCTAAGAGGTAGACCAAGAAACCTCTATCACATGTTGAATAAGCACAGTACTAGATGTTCTTTCCAAAATCAAAACAAACAAAAAAAAATAAACCAAAAGAAAGAAAGAGGATTACAGAGCTTCAGATTGCTTTTCTTTTCTTGTAAGAAAGTCCTTTTTGATCCTGTTTTGGTTTGTTGGAGTGGTTTGTTTGTTTGTTTGTTTTTTGTTTTTTGGTTGGTTTTTTTTCCCCTTTTCACTGCATGCATATGCCCAGAAAGGATTTTGATGGATGGTTTCTGCTGAAAAGGCTAGTTCTGAATTTCACAGGTGGCAGTTCACCCTTAACACATTAGAAGGAACAAAAAGAACATGTGGAGAACTCAGTTTATATAAGAAAAGGTCATGTTGATTTTTTTTCATTTGTATCCTATATCTTATCTATGTGCATATGATAAATACTTAGTAAATTAATACACTTTCCTATTTAAACCACAAAATTCCATAACATTTAAAGCAATCACCAACAAGAGTTTCCTGGAAGTCAGCTCACTTTTGCTATGCCAAATATTGACTATTTCTTCTAAATGCTTTTTTTGTAACAGGCAACCAGACACTGGGGGGACAAACTGAAGAGGATATTGAATTGAAGAAGATCGGTATGACTTCTTGAAATTGCCTTCTCTTGCTTTGGTTTATATTACTCTACAGTGCAGTGTTAGATCTTTAAATATTCCCCCATGACTCATCGCTAAGGTGATTGCCTCTACGAAATCTTTCACTATTGGCAAGCCTAGAAATTCTTATTTCTATAAACTTCCTTTTAATTTCAGTAAAAGTGTGCCTGAGCAGAACTTTCAGGATGCAACTCTGCTAATTACAGAAATTCTTCTGTAAATTAGATTCTTCTCTCTGAGTTACTACTGCAGATTTTTGCTTTAAAATAGAGCCCCCCAATTGCTTAGCAACTTACTAGTAACTTCATCGTGACATGGGAAGCATAAAAAAGAGTGAAAAAAGCCCACTGCCATATTATCAACATAAAAATTGAACAATAACAATAAACCAAGAAAGAGTTGGGGTAGGCTGTGGTGTTCATTTTAGAGCACATAATTCTTGTGTAATTGTTGTCAGTGGTGAGTGAGAGAAGACATGTCACAAAAACCATGACAGTACTGCCAGCCTTGCATTACCTGAGAATTGTGCCTCACAGTAGAAAAATAGCAGCATATCACAGCAAACATGCTGGCCTAGCACCCCTTTGACAGGTAAGATATAGAAATAGAGCTGTGCTGAAAGTACCTGCTTGCAAATCACCATAGAAACAACAGCACTGAAAAACAAAACAAAATAAAACCCTGAAAACCCCAAACTAAACACCAGTAAACCACCTGAAGTTCAGATCAGCTTAAGAGGTTTCTTCCTCCTTTTTTTTTTTTTTTTTTTTAAGAGAAATGTATCTTATAAACATCAGTTTTATGTGCAAACAAGTAGCGTTAGGTCCCAATGTATATTTTCTTACCAGTGTTTAAGGAAACTGATCACAAACCGAGAAATGGGATTTCCTGGTATTGCTCTGTATTTCCTGCATTAGATGTACCCTGCTCATTGATAGCAATGCTTATGGTTTGATTTGACTATCAACTTCAGCAGTTACTGCTCTCAGTATTTTTTTGCTACAACAGAATAATTCAGATTTCTTGTTTTAGCTGGAATATACGGACTGTCATTCTGCTCTCAAGGACATTCAATTTTTGTTAAATGCTAACAGCCAAAATCAAATGAAGTTATTAACTGAACCTTAAGAAACTCTACTATGCAAGAGACATGAGAAGTACCTTTTATTTTTAATTACTTTAAAAATTCAGAAGTATTTTATCATTGTCATCAAAACTGAAGGATTTCTCCTTACAACAAGGACTCTCTAACCCTTCATTTTTATTTTCTGAACAAATAGCTGCCCAAGATGAAGGCATTAGCAATGTCTAGCACCAACAGGAGTGATACTATTGCAATTAACTGTCTGATTATTCAACTGAGCAAACGTTGTTGGCTGAAAGTGAAGGAAAAACAAGTTTGGACAAGTTGAATTTCAAAGAATCTCTGCACCCAACCAAAAGCTGCAACTTTGTTGCAGAAATGGTTACCAACTTGAATATTCTGCAACAATGAAATTTTGTATAACAGGGATAAACTCTTCAGGGCAAGAGAGATCTTTCCAAGGACTCACACAAAGGTGTGGAATGGACTCTCATGAGAACTAATAATGAGGGAAAGGGGGCTAGAAAATACATGACTCTATCTTTCATGTTGTTGCTGTTAATGTCCACAGTCAGTTACAGTAAATTAAAAAGGCTGAAAATTATAGAATATTTTTATAGAGAATTCAGTGTTGAATATTTTTTTCCCAGACCATATTAAATTTGTTATACAATTTATGAACTCATGTTGAGAAGAATGTTACCACTGGATTTAAGACACTGGCTCACATAGAATGTGAAAATTAGTTATATAGGTAAAAGATCTTTCACACTTTTCTGGTATGTATACTATAGTTTTTGTAGTGGACTCATTTGAGAATTATCCTTTGTAGGTGAACAGTAATTCTGAACAAAGGTCATCTCCCATAAGGTCTTTTTCACATAAATCTCACTTCTGGAAAACACTGTGCTCTACTTATTGCACATGCACACAGTCAGAGTGGGACAAAATACTGTTGCTGTTCCTCCTCCTACTCCATCATCTTTTACTTCTCTGCCTCACCTTAGCAGCTCAACAAAGTAGAGGTATTTTTTGGGAGGGGTAAGGACAACACCACAGAAATGAGCTTTATAGGCTGGTTTATTCTTCTGGTGTGTCTGACACCTCCAAAATCTGCTTTTAAACAGAGCAAATTTTAAATAAACTGTTCTTTTGAAAAATGCACTAGGATATCTCTTTGCTCTGTGTGACTGGATGGATAAATTAGCTTTTTATCTTCAGAACAATATATTTGGGCATGTAAAATACAATGGTTTCTTTAAAAATATGAAAGCTGACAGCTGGAGAGAGATGGAGCCATTTTGAAAAGACAGTAATTAGTGGTGCCTGTAAATCAGTGATATCTCAGTGGAACTAATGTGTATTACATACTTCTGGCAATCACTTTTTGTTCATTCAGGTAACTTCTGCAAAAATCAAATAAAAATACAAGGAAGCAAAAAAAATCCTAGATTTTGGTATCTTAGCCATTTATTGCTAAAGGAAATAAATCACATTGTTAGTTTTCATCAAAAGTAAAGATTTTGCAACAAGTCTGACCTATGGTGTTGCTATGTAATATTTTGTTTCCATTTTTTGTTCCTTTAAGAACAATTTCCAGTGTATATTTAACTAAAATACATTTCATGTTGCTGCCTTTGTCAGCTACAATTTAATTTGTATGCATGAGATAATTACATTTCTTGTCACAATGGATATTGTGCATGTCTCCAAAGATTTTTAGAAATAAACTCTTCAGTTGAAATTGGCAGCTTTCCAAAATATTTTTTTTTAAATTTACATCTTATTTAAAAGGAATAGGTTTCTATTCAGTCATCATATTGATATAAAAATGAGTACAGCATTCATACCGTGTTCTTGCATTAGAAAGAGAAAAGTAGAGTACTGGAAGTGTACAAATACCTTTTCATAGATCATAAGACTGCTGAAACTTTTTCTATCTTTCGCACTGCACTAAGAATGCCAGCACAGGTAGAGGAGAACAAATGAACCTTTGAAGTCATTTATCATTTTTTCCACCCATATAAAGTTGTGCAAGCATTGCTACTTTCCAGACAACAAATAACTGAAATTTTTGTCATACTTCACGCTAAATTGATACTGAGCTTTCAGACATATTCAGGTCATTTCTATTAGTTCTGTTGACACTACAGGACTGAAAAGCAAGCCACACACTTCTTTTGAGTCATTGTGTTTTATTAAAACAGGTCGGTTAACTGACAGATGTGAAAGTCACAGCTACTTCTGACAGCACATTACATTTTGGAGTTCTGGTCTCACTGAGACAGTTGTGCTGGGAAATAGCATGAGTGTTTAGTGGGAATAATGACACTGGGGCTGGTAGGTGATTGCAGCACATGCACCACTTCTTTCTATACCTGACTGTCCACATTAAATAACAGGATTGTTACTTTACACTTCAATTGCTGAGTGAAAAACGCTTTTCTAATTGGCACATAAGCACTACAGCCATGATACTCTCCTGTCAGGGAACTAGGAGTAAACAGTGACACTGATTTTATTCCGCTTTCATAGAAATTATGATGAAAAGAAAAACGTTTTTGTAGAACATCACTTGTCGGGAGAGGGACCTGTCAGAGCCTGATGAAAGAATAATGTTTACCTATGGATGAAACTGTTTGCTGCTGCCACTAACACCTACTGTAAACCCTTGCCATGAAGCTGCTGTTTCTGCAAGTTTTTGTACTGTTTAAATGTTATAGTTAGGACAAAAAGCTGTAATAGATAGGTAATTAATACCATTCTGTTACTTCTGTATGTCCAACTGTTCTGCTTGGTTCTGGAAACCCCGGTTACAGCCCCCTGATTGGTTGATGTACCCCAAAACCTCATTGGCTAGCCAGTGGAGCAATGCAGCTCCGCTCCGTGGTGCTGGGCCACCCCCAGTTCTTCCTTATAAGTTATAAATACTCCTTCCCTTCTCCTTTTGTGTCATGGTCCACCCCTGACTCCACCCCAAGTTCTAGAAGCCTCCGAACAAACCCTATAAGTATCCCATGCTCTCCTTAATAAAGTGTTCACGCCTGTTCACCACCCTCCTGCCTCATGGACCGATCCTTCTTTCCCTTTCGGACCGCAACAATCACTCCTGTATTAAATGTGAGAGTCTGACCATGACAAATGATGCTCTGCATACACCATTGACCCCAGGTAAGTGTGAGAGTTCCTAGTGCTTTAAACATCAGTTTTTCAATTTTTAAGTTTTAGGTTTCTAGCAAAGTGAAGGAAACCTTATTCTTTTGACATTTCAAGTCCTTTACACCATCACTAGGCTCATCATTTCAGGAGTTTTGTAATACTTCTGCCAAATCATAAACACAATGCTATAAATTCCTCTATCTTCTAAATATCACATCATTGAAATAAACAACAAAATATAAAGCATAAGAAGCTCAGCCAAACCTTCAAATCAAATTGTATTTGCACACTGGTGTAACTTGGTGTATTTCCTAAGGTATGGCAGAAAAAAATAGTTAACATGCAAAACATTACAAAGTAGGATGGCACAATGCAAATGCCTGAAACAGTTAAAGCAAAATATCTTCTTTGTATTGAACTTCTAAGGCCCTGGCACTTTCTAGTGGGCAGTACATGAATATGTTTGTCATTGCTCTTCGTTCCTACATTAATGTTGCCACTACTGCATTTTGTTCCATAATAACAGTCTGGAATATTTTGCACATGAATGACAATAAGAAGACTACGGAATATATTATTTGACTACTGTAATGGTAAGAATATGCATTAATTGGACAATGTTGTGCTGTAACAGAGGAGCCTGAGGTGTCTGGTACAAGAGGGTGGTACCTGCAATAGAGTAGTGAATTATATCCAGGGGGCCTCACTCAGGGAGCAGAATAGCCATGGACATTAGAATAACTGCTTTCTTGTAAGTATATTAGGATATAACTTTATAGTTCTTAAGAATCACATATACCTGTATCTGCACTGGAAGCTGTATTCTAACAGTCTATAAAGTCAGAGTTATGTTGATCTTAGGACGTTAAATTGATAAAAAATGTTAACTTTTATCTACAGTTGGACTAGGCTTGCAACATGGAAATGTACAGATTTTTATGAAATTTTATTTTGTCTTGTACACTTCTCCATGTAAGTTAGTCTGAATTAAGTAGTTTGACCTTTCTTAAGGATTTCTTCTACAATATTTACAAGTATAGTATTATGGGCCCAAATATTTTGGAGGGATCATTATCCTTGTAGAGTAATGCAATAGAATTGTCTTGTTAGTGGTATTTTGTAACTATCTGAAATTATCTTGAAAGAACTGAAATTCAGGAAAATAAACTGAGGATACCACATCTAAATAGGAGTACTTAATAATCCACATTCATGATGAGTCCCAATAGGATCTTCAGCAGTTCTTAAGCAAAAAGTGGAAGCTGCATATTGTCACACTGCAAAGGAGGCAACAATCCTTGTTGCATTGATATATAACCCATAAGATGAGTGAAACAAGATCTCTGAGCCACTGATAAGGCTTTGACTATGTTGCAAAAGAACATTTATAAAGAAACATAAAAGAAACATATAAAAGAACATTTATAAAAATGAATCAGGCAATTTGAGATTGCTTTGACTGAATCTTTCAGAAGCCTGACAAATCCAAAACAAGTTTGAAACAGTTTATTAGTAACATTAGATTAACAATATATTTTGTGCTGTTGGCTCTTTTGTGTTATCACCACTTGTCCATATCTATATAAAACTATTAGTTTTTAACACCTGTATCCTACATGAACTGCGAGTGTACAACACTAGGGTGCTGATGCCACACATTTATCAGTGATAGGTCATGGATGTGATGGGATCTTTAGACTCATTTACAGAGCCTTCTTTTATTGTTCTTGTTATGTGAAATTCACTGCTTCAGTCACTGCATACACATTTTCAAATGCCTGCTAGGTGCAACTGTTTGATTGGTTAGTGGTCAAATTACCCACACTCTTCAGTAAAATGTGCATGTTTTGTACTTTGTGTTCAGCTATGCCAGTACAATGTTACAAAAGACATAGGAATTGGTCTTATTTACATTATTTTAACGCACATACATTTCAAGATAAGTTAGATATATTATAGGTATATATATTTCTTTTTTAATTTAATATGCATCTCAAGTCTCTCATTTGATCACAGCCAGCAATCCCTATTTGGCTTTGGGCATGACATTTAAAGAGAGATAAAAGTTTAACACGGAAAATTCAGAAAAAGACAATGGAAATTACCAGAACTTGAGGAAACTTGGCTTAAGAGGAAACTTGGACAAATACTGGGATCGTTTGGCCTAGGACTTTATCTTTTCACCTTTGAAAAGCCTTTTTGAGTGTAATTAATCATGGACAGGCCGCTTGTAAGCACCATGCCTGGCACTGCAGCACAATGGGGCCACAGGCACTGCTGCAGAAAGCATCCAGCACCTGGGCAGCAGCCCTCAGAGGGGTCTCAGAGGATTCAAAGCAGACATTGAGATTATAGGCTAAAGTATATTCTTCACACAAACACACAGATGTGTATATAACAGCTTGGCCAGAAGACAAAATCATGAAAGATGTTGGAAGATCCTGAAATCCCGGGTGTTTTGAAACTACCCTCGTGGTCTGACTGACACTACTGTAACCATGTGCTTGAACTCTCCTTTCTGCTCTGAAGTTGAAATAGATGTTGAAAAACAGAAGATGAAAATAGACCTTTTGTGGAGAAAATCTTTTTCAGTAAATGAGTTACAGAATTCTTGTGCACTTGCACAGTAGTCCCTGGTATGAATATAGTGGACAATTCTCTTGCTTGGAAGGGTAATGTGTGTCAACAGAAGCTTAGCAGAAAGAAGGGCACATAGGAGATACCAACAAGGCCTTTGCAAGCTTATGACTATTTACTTTTAATTTTCCCATGTATAAAAATCCCCAAGTATTCTTATCTTGTTAATAATAACTTGACAATATATAACCTACTCCATTATTACATGGTATGATATTGTATTTATGAACCTCTGCTTTGTTCTGAGCATGCACCCATACATACGGACATTGAGTGTGAATTCTTTTTTGTTTAAATAACCACAAGCCAAATAAACATTAGAATTTACAATTTTTCTAGCAATTAGAAGCATGTATTAAGTGTCTGGGCTGAGGAACCTTTGTCAGTGGGGTGTATGATTCTGGGTTTGCAAGCTACTTGTAAGGACAAGGTAAGAAACACCTTTCCAGCATAAAAAAAATATTGTTGTTCATAATAAGCAAGTGTTTCTATGTCTATCTTCTTAAAATTATGTTTATATTCCACAGACTTCATTGAGACTTCCATGCACACGTGAGAGTAAAATTTGATTCACAATCTCTAAGTTATGATATAATTTAGTTTTTGAGACAGTCTTACCATTCTTTCCTCTGTAGAAAATGGATGAGTTGTTTTTAAAAGAAGACAATTGGAGAATATTGTCTTTCTGTGCATCACCTTGTGCATCTGCATCTTTACAGAAAATTTAAAAACGCTTTTTACGTGCCACTAAATCACACAAAGTTTCTCTTTTTAGTAATTTGTCCTATCCAAAAGCTTGGGATAGGACAGATTGGATTGACAGATTTTAGCCTTGCATAGATCTAATATTACTTTTCAAGAGATTGTAATTAAAAAAAAATAATTAAAACAAAAAAAAAAGGCGGGGGGGGAGGAGAGTGGTTGATGGTCTGTCCTCATTAGATGGGAAAGGCTAGACCTTGGTCTGTAACCTTTAGGTCTGTCATAAACTGCTTACAGATCTTTGTTGGGTGCATATGAATGCATCACTGCCAGCAGTTGCTGAACTGATCTGTACTCTGCTTCAAGCAAAGCTTTAAGAAGCATTGAGAATTTATTTAGTTTTAATCACAGAATCATAAAATGATTTAGGTTGGAACAATCTTGAAGACCATTTGGTTCCAAGAGCTATGCCATGAGTAGGGACGCCTTCCATTAGACCAGATTGCTCAAAGCCCCATCCAACCATAAACACCTTGGCACAATTTACAACACTAATCTAAAGGTTTTACCTCAGAAATCATTGCTGTAGATGGAAATGTAACTATCCCAGTAACAAGACCTGTGCAACTAATACATATATTCTGACCTTGCTTCCCAAGAGAAGATTTTAAAAGCCTTTGCAATGTAAGGAAATATAAAAAATATGTTACCAACTAGGAATTTAAATATTTTTCCTTCTACTCTCTGCTAGAAAATCTGGCACTAAGAGGTTAAATGGTGTTATTACCTCAACTGCAATTATCCTACACTGATTTTTTTATTAGAACATTTCTGCAGATTTTGTTCCTTTAACCATTGTTTTTTTTTCCTTCTGTGAGCTATCTGTTGCTGATTTTCTCCTTTTATTCATGAGTGGATTTCTTCTCAACAGTTTTGCAACTCATTCTGAATGTACTTGTCAGTTGATCAGAGGAGATTTTTTTTATTTGTTTGTTTTTCCTTTGTGGGTGTCTTATATTCTGTGTTTCTTTAATTATTTTTAAGAAAGACTCATGATTGAAAACAAGGTCTACAACAATTGTAGTAAGTACATTTTTATATACTATCTTATGCCCTCTCTTGGCAGCAAAAGACAATTCTAGACTGCTTTAGCAAGAACTATAAAATGTAAATTGCTAAGATCTGATTTGGTCTTATTGCCTGAGCTGAGTTCTAACAGTTAAATCTAGAATATATAGCTGCTGAAGCTTATTAATATGAGTAATTTACATATTCAGAAGGGTTCCATTGTACTCTTTCCCTCTCAGTTAATGTAAGATGAATGAGAAAAAGGTCTAGAGGACATTTAAATAAGGTTCTGAGTTTGAAATTTTTGCCTTTATTTAAATTTTAGAATTCCTTTAGAATGGCATCAGCAAATGGTGTCTCATTCCCTTTTTTTTATTTATTTTTTTGTACAGTTATCAAGAGTGAAGCATATTCCATTATTTCATGCATGTTGCAACTTCAAAAAAAAATCATTATATAATTTGATCTTTAATAATCTGATTAAAATGTAATAAAAATTTCAAAACATATCTCTGTGATGTCACAAGGGAAAGGTATATGTATCCCACGAGGAACATTCTGTATTTTTGTCTGACTTTTGCAAAATTATTTCAGCTGATACTGCAATACAACAGAGAAACTGTGGGGTTTTTCTTTATTAACTGCTTGATATTGCATCCTGATCCAGCCAGTCTCACAAGTGTGTACTCTTTGCACACAAGTAGCCATCAGCAAAAGGTATTTGGAAGAACAAACACATAAAGAAGATAAGAATATTTATATATTTCATCTATTCTATATAATAATTGTGCTAGTAGTGATATTTACTTCAGAAGTGGACATTCTTTTAGTTTAGATAAGATACTTAAAGCTTGTCGATTTTTCAGTAGAGATGGTTTGTCTTGTCAGTAATAATCCGGTTGATTTCAACATGAGAATATGGTTTCTGCAAAAAGCTCAAGATGTTAGACAAATTTCATGGTACAATAAACATAAATTTGACAGATGGAACTTGCTGGCATGGGATCTTTGCAATCTTATGATTCTAAATAAATCAGACATATGTGTAGATGGTATCTTCAGACAAGAAACCTAGAATGGAATTGACAAACACAGTGAAATCCCATGAACTGTTTACCGGTTGTAGCCAATTATATTGTTTTGGTGTTCTTTGCTGTTTGTGGATAGTGCAGCCAGCAGGCAGATCTGCATGTAACTAATCTAATACTGCCCAGTTCACAGACCCCATCAGATGATTCCAGTATCAGGCTCACAGCTTTGGCAGACCTGCCCTGTATTTTTCAGATGCCATTTCTAAAGATTTTGATGATAAAGAACCATCAAACCTCCAGGCATTTCCAAGAGAAGAGAAACAGATTGGTAGTAGACAGAATATACTTTGATTTAAACACTTCGTGATCTTTCCACTATCTTCTTTAGATAAACCTAACTTCCACTGTGATAATTGTTTAGTGAGCTTCAAATTAAGCAAATGACTGCAAATCTAACAGGTATGATAAAGCTACAGATTAAAATTTAAATTCTCTAATTACTTCTGCCCTTACTGAAATTTTTGTGTAAAGAGAGACTGTATGATTGAACTTCATCCTGAGGAAAGATGTTGTCACAAAATCACAAAATATGCTGAGTTGGAAGGGACCCACAAGAATCATTGAGTCCAACCCTTAGCCTTGTACAGGATCATCCCCAAGAGTCCCACCATGTGCCTGAGAGTGTCATCCAAACACTTCTTGAACTCTGTCAGGCTTTGTGCTGTGACCTCTTCCCTGGCAAGCCTGTTCCAGTGCCCAATCACCCTCATCAGTGCACAAAGATGAAGAACATTTAGGCTAAGCCATCTGTACATGCATTATTAAACAAATGAGATAGGTCTGAATTCTAGAAAAGCCATAGACATTTAAATTTACCAAGATTTGCAACAGTACTTGCAAAATACTGTAGAATGAGTAGCTCTAATATTATTGACACAATATATCTTTTCTTGTCATATTAACATTGAAAAGAATTCCAGTTAATACACCCTGAAATTTTTCTAGAAAACAAAGAGAATCACTTTCAGATTGGCACTGAAACTGCAGAAACAAAAAGAAGGTATCTACATTAAAATGTTTGGCAAATTTACATGACATCTTAATTACTTTAAGAAGGGATAATACAATAATTATTATAAAGCCAGCTTCAAATAATGAATTGTTGTTCCTCTTATTTCACATTTATACCATTTATTCATTTTATCATTCCTCTACTATACCATAAAGCTAGCTGCTGTCTGCTCAGAAAATTGATAAAGCAGTAGCAAAGAGCCAGTACTGATAATATAAAACATTTCTATATTGCGTCCCCACTCTACGGGTAGATCATATTTCTGCAGATCCATTAGCTGGGATCATGTAACGTATTTTGTTCTGTACATTGCACCAAAGCAGTCTTTTGTAATGCCTTCAAATTTTTGTTTACAGAGAAGCAAGCAACCACTGCCTCTCAGAGTCACAGGGAAACCTCAGCATCCTGCCAGTCTCTCAGAAAATTGCACACACCAGCAATAAGATGGCAGCAGGTGCTTTTACCTGACCATGCTAATTCACACAAAGAGACAGCATTTGTGTCCTAGATGAGAAAAACCCAGGCTTGACACAGGAGTGTTTGGGCAGAGGAGCATTCCTTACTACTAGGGTTTTTGCTATCTTTGTTATATCTCATTTTGACACTTTAATTAGAAACTTAGACTTAATGCTTTTATCTTTCCTATTCTGTGATAAATGCAAGTAGTAGTTCAGCCAGGGTTTCCGAATGTATTCAGACACTTCAAGATGCAGAAAAAGCTGTAGTAGAATTTACAAAAGCTCACAGAAACTATCCAGGAATTTAATAGCCAGGTGTTTTTGAAAGTCTCATTGGGTGAATATTTGAATTTGTAGCAGCCTCTCCTCAAAAAAATCTGAACAGTATAGGCTCTAGAAGAAAACTAAGAATATTTATTTAATTTTTACATTCAATTTTTAAATATAATATCCCTTGAAAATGTATTTATTTTATTGTTTATGTCTCTGATTAGATTGTCTTACTGTTTATTCAGCAGTACAGGGATGATCTTCATGTGCATTAATGGAATACAGTGTAATTTATTTGTCATAGTGGCTTTTATATCATATAATCTGAAAACATCAGTTTTTGGAATGATAGTCCCTATGCCATTGAACAAAGAACAATTTAACAGTAGAAAAGAAGACATGTTTTATTTTCAGAGTAGATAATTTGTGACATTTTGGGAGAAAAAAGTAGCAGTAGTGGGTTGACTGAGGCTAGGCACCAGGTGCCCACCAAAGCTCCTCTATCCTCCTCCGCTGGACACCAGAGAGGAAATATAACAAAAGGCTCATGGATTGAGTTAAGGGCAGGCAGAGATCGCTCACCAGTTACTGCCACAGGAAAAACAGATTTGACTTAGGGAAGTTAGTTTAAATTATGAACAATCACATAAGAGAAGGATAATGAGAAATAAAACCAAATCTTAAAAACATCTTCCTCTCCTTTGTTTCAGCCTTAACTTCACTCTCTAATTCTCTACTACCTCCTGAGTAATGGAGGTTGAGGTCATTTCATCACAGGTTGTCTCTGCCACTCCTTCCTGCTCAGGGGAGGAACACTTCACATTCTTCCCCTGTTCCAGCATGGGGTCCCTTCCATGAAAGACAGTCCTCCATGAACTTCTCCAAAATGGATCCTTCTCGTCAGTTGCAGTTCTTCGTGAATTGCTCCAGCATTGTTCCTTCCACAGGCTTCAGTCCTTCAGGAACAGGCTGTTCCAGTGTGGGTCCCCCACAGGGTCACAGCCTCATTTGACATTCACCTGCTCTATCATGAACCTCCATGGTTTACAGGAGGACAGCCTGCCTCACCATGATCTTCACCATAGACATCAAGGGAACTTTTCTTTGGCGTCTGGAACACATCCCCCTCCTGCTTCTTCACTGACCCTAGTGCCTGCAGAGTTGTTCCTCCCATATATTCTCACTGTTCTCTTCTTTGGTTGCAATTGCTTCTGCACTTTTTCGTAACTCTTCTCCTTGCTTAACTGCTTTATTCCAGAGGTGCCACCACCATCAGTGGTGGCCTCAGCCTTGGCCGGTGGCTGGTCAGTCTTGAAACCATCTGCCATTGGTTCTGTTGGACACGGGGGGATCTTCTGGAAGCTTCTCACAGAAGACACCCCTGTGATGTGCCCAACTGAAAAAACCTGGACACACATAACCAGTACTGTATGTCTGGTGTCATAGAAGAGTCTTTTGATTATGATCCCAATACAAAGTGAAAAAAAGAAATGATGACATGTTTAGTAAGATTAAAGCATGATAAACATGTAATAGATTTAGTTATAGAGGGTGCATATAAAGAATACAAAATTCACTGATTGTTAAGCTAAAATTGCCTTGTTCTAAAATTGTAGTTTAAAAGTAGGAGAAATAAGCTTGGTGATTGGTGGAGAGTAGTTTGCCTTTTCTGTGGGCAGTTAAGTGGAATTTCCTGGGTGTATTAAGAGTAGGTCAGGTGAATCTATTTTTAACAAAATTACCTCAACTAGATAATAATTTTGGGAGGTCATATCAGTGATGAGGAAGTATCTTTCTTTGAAGGAATTCTTATGGGTAAGGGTGAACTTTTGGTGATATGAAAGAGGTAAATGCCTCAAGATTTAAAATAAGTTCTTGAAAGCAGCAATGAAGTTTCAAATCCCCAAGTATGGTCAGTGCAGTATGTTCTCCATTGATTATCTTATTACAGCACTATTGAATGCCATAGGAGGATTTTCTCTCGGTCTCTTCTCATGACTTGTTCCATTATATATAAGATATCCACTATTTTTTTTATCAGATTACAGTAAGAAATAGGTTTAAAAGAATCTAACAGCAAATGATCTTGAACTAGAAAATATCACAACCATGACTACTGCTCTTAACCATTTAGAAATAGAGGGTTTTTTCCAGCTTTTAGTGAAAAATAGCTAGAGAGTTTGGGGGTTCTGTTGTTGTTGTTGTTCCTTTTGTAGTTTTAATCAGAGTGGTGAGAGATTTTAATAGCTTTTTATTTCAATAAAGTAGAAATATCTCTTGAAAGCTCACATTTCCAGACCCTTAATTCCTAGAAAAGTTCACCCAGTCTCAAAAAACAGTGGTTATGAGAAGGCATTTCATTTATTATTGAATCTGGGTGTTCTGTAGTCTCTGATATTTTGTGTAATATGAAATTGAGCTTTCCAAGTTTCAAGAGCTGGAACATCTAGAATCCAACAGAAATATTCTCTATTCTTTTTGCTGCTTTGTTCCTATTTCAGAGAATTTCTGACTGTTCTTTTTTCTCCTAAAATCAGTAAGAGGAAAAGAGAGAACTGGAAACACACAACTCTTCAGACAAATGGGGAAATCTGGTACAAGTACTCAAAAGTAAAAATTTTGCCTGGCTTCATCTCTTACAAGACTAGGTATGTTTAACTCTTCAGATTTTCAAGAAAAAGAAAGGAATGGTATCTTTACTTTTGAAGAGGGATTTATCTATGATTTAAATAGAAAAATGACTGGTATGAAACTTTCAAAATGCTACCTTCCCAAGGAGAATTTTGACCACCTAGTTCTCAAGGTTTGCAGATGTCAGTATTGTTTTGCTTTCCAAAATTGTTAAACAAATCTACTCCATACTGATAGGTTGCTGAGAAGACTTCAGTAATGACTTGAAAACAATCCCTCCATGACATCATGGGTTCTAAATTTTGCCTAGCCTGTATTTGGCTTGTATTCACAACTTGCAACATTGTTATTTTCCACATATTCCAATGTATGTCTGAGTGACATCACAAAATAAGTGACCAGAAAGAAACATCTGGAGAAGACTACTGTAAAACAGGTGCTCTGATAAAGCTCACCTCGAAACCTGATGGAGTGATACTGCCTCCTCTGACTGAAAGTGTACATTATTACACCTATCAGGAAAAACTTGCATGGGAGTAGCCAAGAGGTTCAGCAGTTTGCCCAGAGGACAGTTTGTTCAGCCTTCATCCTTAGAGATTTCCAAGACTCAACTTGACTCTGTTGTTGCCCCTGCTTTGAAGAGGGTTTGCACTGGAGGCCACCTGAGGTCCCTCCTAGTCTGA
The DNA here is from genome assembly GCA_013399695.1 of Formicarius rufipectus. Lineage (NCBI taxonomy): Eukaryota > Metazoa > Chordata > Aves > Passeriformes > Formicariidae > Formicarius > Formicarius rufipectus. Next base: position 285,849 of record VXAU01000439.1, on the reverse strand, counting down.
ATTGTCCTTTTGAGTATCAAGCCTGTTTGCACTTTGCATTGGCACAAATTACTCAGTTGATTCCGGGTTCATATAATTTTGGTTTTGTTGCACAGGCACTCACTCACAGATTGTTTAAAAAATAAAATGGTAATTTGTGGGATTTAGAATTGGATAATTCCATGTTTTAAGTCAGTCTGTCCCTTCTGTGCAGATTACCAGGGGAGTTACCAGAGCAGAGTGTGGGCAAGCAAGGTGCCACAAACCTTAAACATAGGCTGCACTATAGATGCAATTTTCAAAAAGCTTGTCTTTCATCCTTATGTCACAAGTCCATACATGTTGCTGCAGTGTTTGTGAAGGGTCCATCTTTTATCTACAAGTAGCTAGGATACACATCTTACTACTATATCTTGAAGTTTAAAACCCATATACTTTTAGTAGAGGTGCTTGCAATATCATACATTTAGGCTTGAAAGTATCAACTTTGAAAAGCATGATGATCTTTTCCAGAATGCAACAGTTTACTTCCTCTGTAACAGAGGGACAAAGAGGACATATTTCTCTCTGTAAGGAACACTGCATCCTTGTTAAACAGTTTTCTTCTGAGAAACTCTTCTTCACCCTAACAAGAAAGTTCTTTGGAGATAATTTTAATATTTTATTGATATATAACTAATCCAGTATATTCTGCATTCAAAATTATTTATCAATATTTAGCAGGGGAAAAAAATAAAAATACATCAATATGAGTTTCATATTTGGGACAGGATAAGGCTGTCAAGTTTGTTTAGCAAAGATACAGTTTTGTCTCTCTACATGTCCACTCTTAGAACTAGGGAACAGTGACACAGACTATGGGGTAGATTATGTTTGACCTGACTGGCATGAAGAAAGCTGTGATAAGGAAAATACACTTTCAGATCAGTGCTCAATACACACCATTAAACAAGGAAGATGGAAATACTACTTTCTTGTTAATTTCTAAATTATACTGATAAATGTATCATTTTAAACAACCTGTTGGATAACTATAATCTTTGGGACTATGGACTCTCAAAGTACAATATATAGCTAAAGACAGGCTAATCAAATGCATTTTCAAGCTCAGTTCATCTTTCTCTATATAGCTGGGAAGGTTATTGTGGGTAATACTGTATACCTGGACAATAATAACAGTTAATACTCTTTACAATTAATGTTACATCTAAACCAGATCCTAAGAGACTTTTAGTCACAGCCATTAATATCACTAAAATAAGACAATTAATAGATTTTGGAAATCTTTCATAAATGCACGTGTGAACTTCTTATTTTAAATTTCCAAGTCACCTAATTTATGTTGTTTTTTCTGAATTATTCCTGTCACTGTACACTTCATATCTTATTTAATATACCATACTCTATTAGTTAGCATTGCATCTACATTACTCATGTTAAAATACCACTCTCTCTGGATAGATTTATTCATCAAGCTTTATATATGTGTGTGTGAGCCATTCACCCTTGACTCTTATTATAGCAGTGGAGAGAAGTCAGCACTTTTAGGTTGGCAGTCATCTTGATCTGTTTTCAGTGACTGCTTTAGTATGAGATGTATTACACCCAAAAAGTACTCATTTGTCCATTTGGGTATAAGCATGCAAAAGATGACTGGCTCTGATGTTGATGGTGTCACCATAAATATCAATATTTGATAAGGTGTATCACTCCTCCAGGCCCCAGCTCTACATATCTGAGCCATTTCCAACAATCAGAACGTGTATTGGTAGTCCAGTAACATGTTTGTCATTCAAAGTAAAAAGAGAATATAATTATCTACAGATCAATAATCCAATTAAATAAGTAAAATTCCTGCTATTTATCAAATAATGTTCAAATATTTTTGTCTTGCAAAATACCATGCAAATCTTTAACTATGAAATTTATGTAATGCTAAAAGTGATTGTTTCCTTCAAGTAGAGGCAGCTTAGGAATGTACAGGACATCTGTGCTTTCCAGATTTATGCTTAATTATATTCATCCCAACCATAATGATTCAAGTATACTGAAAAACCCCTCTTGATACTTGATTCTCATTGATTCTTCCTTCATTATTAAGAAATATTTTACAAAAATAGATATCTTCTATTGTTTCCATTAATGAGCTCAATCTCTTCTTATGTGAAAATATCTCATAATACATCTACTTCACTTCCATGACCAAGACCAATACTTAATATAGGAAGGTCTATGCCAACTTTAGCAACTCATAGAACATTTTAGCAAGCCTCTCAAAAACTTAATTAATTTCTGTATGAATGCTTCCATTAAAATGATTGATGAAATATTTGATGAAACAATAAACACCTCCATGTAGGTGCCAAACTCAAAGTGACAAAGATGTTAGCTTGACAGAGGCCGTAGATCATGTTCCAGGCCATTTTTAATTTTTTTTCCCTTTTGAGAAGGACTAGTTAACATTCAATCATCTAGAAATTAAGAACTTTGAGGACCGTTGTTCAGCATCAGTGCTAACCACTGACCTTGCCAACACTGGCTGAATTTGTGAAGCTGTCTAGAGAACATCACAGCTCTGCAGAAAATGTCAATCTCCATCTCTGCATTGAAAATAAGCTGTAAGGATTCACTGCACTCAATTTTACATCTGAACTGGGCACTGTAGTACCTACAATGACATGTGCTTTACTTACTCAAATGATATAATTTGAACAAAAAATCCCACCACCACAAACAAGATCTTCAGCACTGGCCCAAATGTCAAATTTTATTTCATATGTACCAGATTTCTTAAAGCAGCAAGCTTGGTCAGCAAGCTGTAGTCTTTACAGTTTGTAGTATGAAAGGAAACTTTAAATATGAGCCCTGCTGTGGAACTGTATTTTGAGTTTATTGTGGTTTGATAGTTCTGCGGAGTAGGAATTTGAACCTTAGCAGAATACTTCTAACTGAAAATCATCTATAAATAGATTAAAGTCTCAGATAAAAATGTCATACCATCATATTGTTTCCTTCTGACTCAATATGCAATAGTCTGGGGTGTCATTCCCAGGCTCAGATCAGAGAATCCCCGGGTGAAGCTGTCTCTGAGCTTCCCTTGCAAAGAAGGGTCTCTGCTCCATGCCTTTGGTCATTTCATGAAGTGAGGGTGGTGAAGCACAGGCCAGGTGTGGACATGATGGGACAAGGGGAAGCAATCGCTTGGTTTGTCACCTTCTGCACTCTTTGGCACCTTCTGCAGCTCTGTAGAAGCAGGTATGGAAATTGAAGAAGTGTCCAGAGGAACAAATCATGGCTTGTGTCACATGGCAGATTTGTGGCTGCAAATGGAAATTTAAATCCATCCTGTGGATTAGTTTATAAAAGAAACCTTTGTAATGCAGGGAACAAGCCTGTACTTTGACCATGATTACCTGTACAAGTACATACCATGTTATGAGATTTGCATTGTGTTATTGAGTGTGATTGAATTCCAGCACAAGGTCAAAAATATAACTTCTTTTCTTTTTGCAAAAATTGCAGCCCAAATGATTACTATCCTTGAGTGAACAGAAGCAAAATGTATGAGACAAGTTATAATCCAAAAGAACAGATACATCTTAGAAGCATTCCTTCCGCATTATAGAGTGATACAATATTGGTACGGATACAGCTGGTATTGCACTTCCTGCCACTACACAAAAAATTTATACTTCAAGGAGTTTTCAAAGAAGAACATGTAAATAATATATAAACTATTTATCATTGTACTGACTTTTTAACTTAGTAGGTCCTGTCATTTTCTTTAACAAAATGACAGGGTCATCACCCAAGACATTTATGTTTTCTGGAGTTTCATTTGTTCCTTCTTTCACATTTGTTCTGTAATTAAAAACTTTCCCTTTGTTATTGATCTCAAATAGGTTTTCTAGGAAGCAGAAAGATTTTCGACAAAACATACTGGAAGGGTCTTGCACCAGCAGCCTTTTCTGAGCTTTTCTTTTCCTGTGGAAAGAGGATAGTGAGAAAATTAGTACAGGTGAAACACCCATGTGGTAAAGGATGTAAGAAATCTGACTTCTGTGAATTCCTATGATCCTACAATGCCTTCCTGGCAAGTGAGGACCACCAGCCTTTTGTCTAACTGATAAAAAAATTTAAGAAATCCCTCTCTGTTCTTCCCTCTCATCCTGGCTGCTGCCAGCATAGTGGCACAGGCTCTTTGCCAGGTGTGTGTCTGCCTGGCAGACAGTGATGTTTGTGTGCTTTTCCCGGGAAGGAATGATTTCTCTGCCTATGTGAACAATGCTCAGGGCTTCTCAGGCTTCCCCAGAGGTGGGGAAATGACCTTATCCAGGCAGTTTCAGGACTGGCCTGAGGGTCTGCAGAAACAGCAGCAAAAGCTGACACATCCAAGTAACCACAGAGGCTTGGGAGGTGCTTGTTTGAGCTCTCAGTTTTCATCCCACTTAATTCACACTTAGACAATTATCCCCACAACTGGAAGGGGCAGAAAATATGGCATTTGCCAAGGGGAAGATGCCTTTTCCTTAAAATGTGAGCATTTTTCAAGTCTTGATTAGAGTGCACTTTATATTGTCCGTAGTTTGTAGGCGAGAGGGAGAAAAGAAATGAAGGGGGGAAGCAAATACACTTTTAAGTATGCACACAAATTTGAATACAAGTGCTGCATCAATAGCTGGATTTAGAAATTAAAATTGTAGAGGGTGCCTGAAGTCATTAAGATAAATGCCTTCCTGTCACACACATTTTCCTTTATATTATCACAGTAGAATTTGGGTTACAAATAAGCAGTAGCACATTCACATGCAGTAACTGTTGATCAGAGCTTTATATTATACATTCTTCTCATTGTGTATCTATTGACTAATCCAGATGCACTGTGTTGTAGAACTTTATTAATGGTTTGTTTTTCAAATAAAATTATAGTCCATTAGTTCTCTAAATTGACAGAAAGGTAGCAAATTAATAAAGACATACTTGTGAAAATATCATTTCTTCAGATGATACAAACAGACATAAGTCTACCAAAGCCAAAGAGTCTCAGGTGATATTCACCATGGTACATCTCAAACAGTGTCCTTGCAACTGTTAGTGTAATTGAACTCACCCATCTAAACAAAACATTTTCACCAACCCAGCTGTGTTGCTGTAATTTCAGTGGGAGCACTATGATGACAATAACGGATCAACAACTGTTGAATTAAGGATATATGGAAATACAACTTCGGTTTCCCAAATAACTGGTGAAGAGGAGGAAGAATCTTTGAATGACTCCAGGGTGGGTGATTCCATTTTAGTCAGTGATTACAGTATGCCATTCAGGCAAACAGTATGTCCTTTTGTGAACTTAGAGATACTGTATCTCATCCTCAACTGTATATAAGTACTGTGGATGCTTCTTTGAGAAGTACAGCTTTGTCATCTTCTTGTATCTTAATTTTCTTTCCTTCTTTCTGTTATTGAAGCGCTGTCCTCTCTGTAACCTTTCAAACTGTTGAGAAGAGTGAGAGGTGAATGAAAGCAGCTACTGAGCAAAGCTGGGAAGCATGAGTAAAACTTGCCCATGGAGGGAAGCAAGGATCCCTTTAATTAGCATTCTGAATTGTGAAGCATCCCTTCAATTAGCATGCTTAGAAATCTGACCTGCTCTTTTCCTTCTGTGATGTCAAAGATGGGTGGTGGCTACATTTTTCTGAGACTTTCTATAGCCTCTGTTCCTGGAGGCAAACCTGTGCACCATAATAGTTCTTTGTTTCATCACCTAACAACGAACAACATTGCAGTTATTCAAACAGGATGTTTGGGGAATTGCTAAAATTCCATTATCTCTCCATTTACAGTAAGAAAATACAGCAGTAGTACATGCCCTGCTCTACTCTTTATTGTGCTCATGACATGCTTCTGATAAGAATGCAAAGACCCCATCCCCATCATCCTTGACTTCATAATTTCTTAACATTATGTCTTTCTTTCTTATTCTAGTTGATTAAGGTTGCTCTCTTCTTGTCCAGTATTTTGATATTTCAGTGTTTGTTTTAACACAAAATTACAGACCACTTTATTTTTTTACAATCTTCCTTGAAGAGAAGAACCATATGAATGTAACATCTGTACATGGTTTTCCTGAACCTAGATAAGTTCCATCTGGCAAAACACAACTAAATGACAGTTGAAATTACATGGAAATATTAATACTTTTATTTCATACTTAGACATTCTTGTAAATGAAATTACATGAATATGCACATAGCAGGTAATTTAATATTTATCATTATGACAGTCATATTTCTTTTTACAGAAGCATTTCAACACTATCTTGTTTTTCAGTTTCTAGATGCTAATTATAGAAATGAAGTGAATAATGTAGTAAAACAAGATGAATATTCAAGTCAGACAAGTAAAAATCCTTTTTCTCATGGAGATGTATTAACTTTTGTATTATTTTTCTGTAAGAAAATATGTAAATTATATTATTGCAGGCACTGAAAACAGGCATCCCACAATGGTAGAAAAAGCATTGCAAACTAAAATAAAGTATTTCCTTTCTGAAAAGTGCTGATAAGGACTAGAGAGAATCTCTTCCTCATTTATATTGCCTATTATTTCCCTCCTATGATCAGTGGGATGAAGGAAAAATGAGTTATCTAAAGCTCCCAGTAATTTAGTTGTCTTGAACTGGTGAGGTAGTACATCAAAGATAAAATGACCACAGACTATAATGAATTCCACTACAAACTACTTTCATTACACTTGTAATGCAGAGCAAGAATGTTGTTAAAATAAAACAGGTTTGCTTGAGTAGATTTAATTAGTGTTCACCCAGTATGTTATTGGTCTTTTTCAGAATTTTCATGAATAACTCTGTAGAGTTTTAATTTTTGTTGTTAGGGTATGTGGGTCTTTTCAAATCTCTGCTGTCCAAGCTTCCAGCATTAGATGTTGCGTTTATGAAGAACGGCCACTAGAGTGCTGCAAGTACCCGTTGAAGCTGCACTTGTGTACATTTGCCATCAGTATTTCAGTTTCAGATATATTTTTAATATATATTTATCTTATGTATGTTTAAGTATATTTTCATGCTATGTATATACTTATAAAAGTTTAAAATGTCTATGTGTTTAAGTTAGATCAGATCTGATACTTTTGCATCTAGGGAAAAGAAGGGTATGATTGTTTACTAGGTAGTTTACAATTGCATAATGGTTTAGAGGATTGACAGTTACATTAAATATCATTGTCTTTTAACGGGATTACCAAGTAAACATTGTTAAGTACCCATTTTCTTGTTCAAGCTGTCGGTACCACTATTGATATATGTGAGTGATTTTTTAATGGATTAGCTATCCTCAGGTCTAGTGTCCATTTCTATAGTAACACTAACAGAAGATACAGACAGAACTTGTTTTTGAAAATTGTTTGAGCTTTAATACTAATATCATCGTAGACATCTCAGTCCTTACTTAAAGTTTTGGCCAAATCTGTCAAACAGGACTAGTCCAAGAAGAACACAGAGTTTTCTGTGCCAAAAGGGATATACTTAACTTCCCTGAGATAATCTCTGGATCCAGTAAGAGCCACTCACCCTTAACTTAAAAATGGAGTCATAGAATCATAGAATGGTTTGGGTTGGAAGGGACTTTAAAAACCTTCTAGTTCCAAACACCTTTGTCACATGCAGGGACATCTTCCACTAGACCATGTTGCTTAAAGGCCCATCCAAACTAGCTTTGAACACTCCCAGGGATGGGGCATCCACAGCTTCTCAGAGAAACTGATCCAGTGCTTCACCAACCTCATAGAAAAGAATTTCTTCCGTATACCTAATTTAAACCTACCCTTGTCCTGTCACTACTTGCTCTTGTAAAAAAACCCACCTCCAGCTTTCTTGTAAGCCCTTTTTAAGTCCTGGAAGGCTGCAATAAATCTCCCTTCTCCAGGTTGAACATTCTCACCCTGTCTTCACTAGAGAAGTGCTCCAGCCCTCTGATCACCTTTGTGGCCTCCTCTGGACCTGTTCCAACAGGTCCATGTCCTACTTATGTTAAGGGCCCCAGAGCTGGATGCCATGCTCCAGGTGGTGTCACAGGAGCAGAGGGACAGAATCACCTCTCTTGTCCTGCTGTCCACACTGCTCTTGATGCAGCACAGGACACAGTCAACCACCTGGACTGCAAGCACACGTTGATGGGTCATGTTGAGCTTCTCCCTAATCAACATTCATTCTCCACCCAGCCTGTATTTGTACTTGGGCTTGCCCTGATCCAGGTGCGGGACTGTACATTTGTTCTTGCTGAAATTCTTGAGGTTTCCATGGGCACTTAGCACCATATTTGTTCCCCCTGTCAGTGATCAGTGCCTTTTACAGCAGCAGTTGCAAGAGTAGTAGCTGCCTGGGAGGGATGACAGGAGACCCTCTGCTAGAGCCTATTAACTGTTGAGGAGAAGCCAAATGCCCTCTTATGTTTCTGTGGTTTTAAGGTTGACCTTGGCCCTGTATAGAGCAGAAAAGGCTGTCTTGGTCAGACTCTTTTATAACCAGAAGTCAGAGGATGGAACTGAAGGGTTTTTTTAAGAAAAAAAGGAAAAGTCAGGGAAAACTGCTTGAGATACTACAGTTCGGACCGTATGGTTTAACTTTAATTGTAAAAGAGATATGAAAGCATCACTTTAAAGCTAGCCAAAGACAAGGCTAAAATATAATAATACTCAAAGGTTAGGAAGGGAAAGATTAAAGTCAGGAAGTTTTGTCAGAAAGAAACTGATAGTGGGGTGAAGATGAAAACTGAGCGGTTCCAGCATGCTCTGCAGAGTATGTCAGGACATAGCACAGAAAAGGGGAAGACTACTGGGACAAATAGATTAAGAAATGCAGTAACAGTTAAAGAATTGGACAAGCTGGCACTGCAAAGCACTGTTATAACAGAAAGCTTAAAAAACTCCTTGTAAGACCCTGAGAGATGAGGACGACTGAGGTCACTGTAACTATGACGACCAGCAAAATGGACAGAGGAAAAGAACAGCCAAAGAAAACTGAAACCAGAATGATTTGACACACACATATGCTCTTTCTGATCACTCAGGGGAAAAGGAGAGCAGAATGAAGGCAAAAAAGCACTTCAATGATAAGCAGAGAAGGGCAGGGTTTCTTTTGCCTTCCTCCTTTGGCTTGTATTAAATTCCTTGCCATTTTACACCATCCGTTCTAAATTGGCAGTGTCAAACTCTGCTGTAAAGTTAATGAAGGATGTGGTTTTAAAGTGTTTGATGTTTAATACATCTTTTAAATGTCACCATGTGCCAAGAATTTTTAATCATATCGCTGAGTCTTTTATCAACCTTAAAATTTTCTTTTTCTACTTTTATACTGATCTTATATGGTAAACTCTAAGGCCAAGTATAGAAATGACTGAAAATCCTCAGATATCAGACTATCATAATCACATGGATCAATAAGGATTTACCTAATCACCAATGTGGAATTAATCCATATAGACCCATGAGAACAAGTTGGCTCAGAAACTATAACCAGTATGTCAAATTCTTCTTTCATTCAAGTGCATGCCAGCTCATTGACTGATGTCATACTATCAATTTAACCTTTCAGAAAATTTGTATTTTAAATGGTTTCATATTTTAATGCAGATTATAGTCATCAATGATTGCGTTGAGTAAGAAAAAGTGAAATAGAAATGTTCTATATCCTAAGGAACGAGCAGAGGGAATCTATGATCCTGATGTGGCATAATGACAGAGAACTCTTTCCAGCCACATAAACACCTGTGCAATCAAACACATCCAGCCTGGGAAAAACATCCTGGTCTGTGGAAGGGCTGGAGCTCCAAAGGGCCTAGCACCCTTATTGATATATTGGCTCATGGTCTGTGTTGTGGCACACTATAATGTTTAATGTCAAATGTTTCTGGCTCCGGGTGTCTAGGAAAACTTTACCAGAAGGCACTGTCAGGCACTTTATGAAGTTCAACCACAGGAGAGTTTTTAACCTTTAAAATGCCTATATTGTTGCCAATAAGTGTTCAATGACACAGTTTTGTAGAACTTTCTTCTGGAAGTTGGCAAAGTTCAAACCTCAATAATTTGTAAAAAATATTTTGCTGTTGGAAGACTTCCTGAAACAACAATACATGTCTTTGCTCAGCTGTAGATTTAAGTGCTAATTTGATATCTTGCAAGAGAACCAGTGTTAAGATAAATCAATCAAATCTTTCCAGTGTTTCTGCTCAGAGAAAAGTGGTGTATTTACCTTACTGTGCTGTACCTGTCACTAGATGTGGGATTAACTTCAATCTCTACTCTATTTTTTATAGCTAATGCAGAATCCAGAAGGTGAATGAGTAGTGACATGAAAAACTAGGGCTAGGCCACCAGAGGTCTTCTCATAGGTTATTATGCACTTGAAATCAGTGCACTGATGAAATAAATTTTTAAAATTTTAGATTTTTACTTCCATGACAAAGAGAGACAAGATCTTTTCTATATGCATTTAGGACTCTCTATATTTCCCTTTGAATAACATAAGTGCTGCATCTATTGCATTTCAGTTTGGTTTTTTTCCTTTTAATCTAGACTAGTTGAAAGTCCAGACACTCTGTAAACTTGTCTCTACATCCACTAAGTGGACAAGAGCCAAGGATCAGGAAAAGTGTGTTGAGAATTTCTTAGTGACTTGCATCTAAGTCTGCAGGCAACATTTTAGGGCCAAAGCTGTATTTGTTAACACCTGTATTCAGTTAGCATCAATACATGGATAATTCTCAAAATCGGTTCTATTCTGAACATCTCCCTGCATGCCAAGATTTCAAGTCCCTTAATTTCCTTAACAATGCTCAGAGACAAGCATAGGTAAAACAGATTTTTCTCTTTATCCCTACTCATGTCTGTTACCTTCTTTTTTTGCTCTCAGTAGAGCTCTCAGGACAGCGATCATTAGTAAAAAAAACAAACAAAAACAAAAACAAAAACAAATAAAAACCCAAACAAAACAAAACACAAAAAAAAAACAAAAACAAAAAGAAACAAACAAAAAACCAAACAAAACAAAACAAAACAAAAACAAAAAAGCTCCTAGATTTCCTGGTGTATGTTGCACTGAACAATTCTGCAAGACTCAGATACTAAGCAAAATCTTTAGATAACTTAAGTGTCTCCAATTTCCTGAAAACCCAATATTCTTCATATCTTTTTAGAATAGTGATGTAAAGACTATTCTTAGTCTTCATTTTGACCGTATCACCTCTTACAGTGTACTGCTTGACTCATTCTTTCTGCTTTATAATGTAAAACATAATAGGCTTTTTCATTTTCAGGGTCTTCCATGATCTCTTCTATCCTATCTATCATTTCACATTCACCATGAAGATGTCAGCCCTGTCCCTGAGTCTCTCACCAAACTCATTTTTCAAACAATTTTCTCTCAAAAAATCTTACTTCCTCCCTCCCCAGTGTTTAAAATGATCTCCCTGACAATGCCTACAATAAAACTTTGCAGCTTTCTTTTAAAATCTGTTAAACTTATCTTTTTGACACAATAATGGAAGGATTTTTCACCATGGTTAGGTACACTACTACTATGCAAAGTTCTGAAGCTTCTTAGTTTCATCAGATTTGAGTTCCCTCTCTGTCTCTGTACAGTATTTATTACTTTCAAATTCCTTATTCCCAATCTGTGAGGCAAGGGTCATCCCTGATCTATGTTCTTACTGGGCTTAGAATGATGCAGTCCTGGATGCAGTGCTGAACCGTGTTTAGCAGAACAGAAGCAGAAAAAAAAACAAAGGTAGGAAGAGTATCTTTGAAGAAAAAGCTGATTATGTTCTCCAGAGGGAAAAAAAATAAAATAAAAAAGAACTAATTTTCTGAGACCCAAAATCAATGTAGTCAAGTTACAATTGTTTACACTCAGAGTACAAAATATATCCCGTGTCCCAAATTAATTTACTTTAGCTTTTATGAGTGCACACACCTGTTCAACAGCCTTTACAGAACACTCAACTAAGTAACTACTTCAGCAAAAGTAAAACCTCTAAGAGAGAGATGCTTTATAAAAGTTTGCATTACTGAATTTCAGAGTTGTGTGGTCCAGAGCTTGCATCAGGGGACCAGCCTTGGCTTTAACACTGTTTTTCAGAAGCTCTGGGGAAATCAAGTGGCTTATAGCAGAGTCAATTAAGTACCTCTTTGTGGTACCATAATCACAGAAAAGGTTCTGTTGATGACTGCAGATCGTGGGGCAGACTTCAGTTCTCAGTAGTATTTGCTGTATCAGGGTGTATTCTTTTCCTGGGAAGTAGAAATAAAATTAGGTGGATTCTGTTTTCGTTGCACAGACATCATCACATAGTATGAAATATGAATTTTGCAAGATGAAAAATATGTAAATATGTCATCAAATAGCTACTCAAGACATAATGAACAAAATCTAGAGAGTAAATGAAAGACTAAATGAAAAATCAGCTGTGAGAATTAAGTCACCATTGAATATTTACATATATTAACATAAGTGACAGCAAACAGTAATATTTATAAAAACTATTTTGTTGGGAAAGGATAAAAAACACATTATGGTACATTTATACCACAAATACAGTAAAAAAAATATCAAATCACTTGGTTTCATAAACAGAGGAAAGACTTCTGTCTGAATGTGCAAATCATTTTACAATTAATCTAATCTGTTCTTTCAACCAAAACTAAGAAAAATACTAATTGTTGTATCCTACATTGTGCATCATTTTTATAATGAGGATTTAGTTTTAGTTCCATGCCATTAATAATAAAGCCAACTTATAACAGAAGAAATGTTTGATGCGTAAACACTTTCCACATATACAGCCCACTGAATTCCAGAAAAATGTTAAGGAACAGAATAGAAAAGATTTTTTTAAAAATCTGCAGACAAACATCATCATCGTCATCATAATAGCCTAATTGAAAGATAGATAAGGAACATACTTTGTTTTGAGATGACAGTAATGAACACAGAAATACAATTGAAATCATCTTCCCAGTATAACCTAATTTTATCAACTTGCACTCTTAAAACTTTATTAAAATCCCTCTTGCTAATGCGCCATAATATTTTACAGTTCTATTTTCCTGTGAAGCTGTGTAAAAAACAATGAAGTGGACTTATTTTGCAGTCATAATGTTGAATTTAAATAAAATATGGATTGGAATACACAACCGTAACCAAGCCAATGAAATGTTTGTTGTCTCAGTAATGAATTTCCTATTTAGGTTTTATAGTGGTGAGAAGGAATGAGAGTTACTTTATTGAATGAAAATTAGTCTAGGTCCTTCTTGTACTCATCCCTTCTGTCCACACCTGCCCAACCTGCAGTGAAGGGGTGACTCCATTGGGGTGTGTATACAAATTTCTACTGGCCTTAAAATAGTGATCCTGAGTACTGGTGGGTGTTTGTTCCTGACACCATTGGGAAAGACCCATCTCTAGATGCAAAGAAGCTGCATGTAGAACCAGGAATTCCTACAACCCTGCTGTGTAGTGGATCTGAAGGCACATGTGTGTTGCTCTTTTCTTCTGCATTTCTGGGCTTCACCTTCATAGACTCCAAGAAAAATGTGTGTGATTGTTGCTGGCTGAGCTGACAAACCATATGGACCTGTGCTGAGGCTTGGAAAGGCACTCCCACCTTTTACAATGTAGATAGACTTAATTATTCTATTATTTCATAGTATTGCATCAGTATAATAGAGCAAAATATTCAGGCTCCAAGGCACTAAATAGAATGAACAACTTATTTTGTTTCAAAAACAGAGCAACAGAGCTTGAGTCAATATGATAGACTCGTAATTACTTTTCACATTTATGATAACATCTACAAAAAAAATGAGAATATGCTTACATATAATCCCCAGTTTGGGCACATCTTGGAAAAGAGGAGAACCAAGACTTAGTTCAGGATGCCATTTAATCACACATGTAACATTTAAATTTAATATCATGCATAGTTGTTTTGTGGTTTCACAATCTAATTGGGGGAAAAAAAATCAACAAATAAATAGTTGAAATATTTTCCTTTGATACTTCTCTTTTCTATTTGGAAATATGTTAAGCAGCCTTGCATACTGGAGTAGAACATTTCTGACAAAGTCTGTCAAACTGAGCGAACAGAAACAAGAGGTATTATCTCCTTTATGTAGGAGTGACTGAACTGCACAATTTATTAGAAGGTAACCACTGAGTCACCCCCACAGAGAACTTGACTGTTCATAAATAAATTCTATTTTTTTTTAATTCTTGACATCTGAGGGCTCCTGTAATGTTACCAGAGGATTCCTTTTCATTAGATTGTTGGGAGAGGTGGCTCTCCTCCCATGAGCAGTGCTTCTAGCAGTAGCCAGGGGAGCAGGTTGGTGACACTGTTGCCTGCTGGATGGGTCCAACCAGAGATGCCTTGGGAGCAAAGGACAGAAACCTGCCAGAAGGGAGAGCAGCTGCCGATGCCAGCAAGGCATCTCAAAGCTTTTAAATTGTGGTGAAAAGCAAACCCCACAGGGGATGAGAAGATCTGTGTGTTACTCCTGAGCCCACATCAGAGCAGGGATGATTATGGCTCTCTGCCTCATAATTCCATTGCCACACACTTCACTAATATGCAAATGCAGCGAAGGGTGGCCAAATATGCTCAGAGAAAGTATCAGTGAGGAGATAAAAACAACTCTGAATTAGCTGCCAGCCCCAGAGAAATTGCTCTCTTCTGTCTGTTAGCTGGAAAATATTTAGATTCTTGAAAGGCCATTACTGGCTTGGGAATAATTAATTAACTTAATTTCATGGTGTTGCCTTCCCCAATTTTTGTCAAAATAAATATTGATTTAAGAAATTTTAAATGCCTATTCTGTTTCATCTCTCAGACTTTACCATTAGCTTAGTTCTGAGTACTATTTAAAAACCTTCATTATGGGACATAACAAGCAGTGGTTACATTTTTCCTGATATGTACACACCTATGCCTCTTGCAGTCTTACTGCAATACTGCTTCACTTCAGTCTATGACAAGAATCTGAACATTGATCACTTGAATGTCCACTAGTTCTGCTGTTTCTCAAATACACAGGATGAAATATAGATAGATAGATAGATAGATAGATAGATAGATAGATAGATAGATAGATAGATAGATAGATAGATGATAGATAGATAGATAGATAGATAGATAGATAGATAGATAGATAGATAGATAGATAGATAGATAGATAGATAGATGATAGATAGATAGATAGATAGATATAAACCTTTCCCTGCTTAAAATCCTATTTAAAAATCAGTAGAGTACAATAAAAAAAAAAAAAAAAAAGAAAATGAAGAAAAGGAAGAAGCTTTAGTCTAAAACTGAGATTAGAAACTATTGAATAATTGACTACCAAGGAAGACAACTGCTGTAGAAAATTTTATTGACTATTAATAATACAATGCATTACAGAGGTCCCAAACATATTATCGACCCAATTCTGACAAGTGATTTTGGGAAATACAGAAGAAGGTGTTCATGTCCGTAATGGTGCAAGTAGAGAGAACTGAGAGGGGAAATATTACCAGCTTTATTTAAAAGCTGAAGAACAAAGGCACAGCCAGTACCTGTAACTTATCTGAGTACAAGCAAATCTGGTTTTTAACAGAACACTGATACTGATTTCCAGTCACAGGATAGCAATTCTCCTTTTGATTTGTTTCTGGTGATCTCAAATTATAAATTTAGCAGTGTCCTTGCCTGGAGAGCTCACTGTGTGAAAGAAACAAACCACACAGAACATGAGATCCAACTGAAGACTGTGCAGTGGTAGGTCGTAGCCTGCATGAGTTCTGTTCACTGCTACCTCCAATCATTGCCAATTTTAACTGGTTATTTTATGGATATAAATCATCAAGTAGGAATGGGTCTAAAGAGATGATCTGAGTGGAAAACAGCATCAAGAGAGTTGTCCATGTGTAGCACATTCACATAGGACGACTCTTAGAAAGAAGTGCATGAAATGAATCCCAGGATTTTGTAGCCTGACCAGAGCAACAAAGTATCTACTAGCAGCAAAATCCTGCAAGGGATAAAACTGATTTCCAGAGCAAAAGAGCAGAACTCTTTTGAAACTGAGTTATTGGAAATTAAATAGCTCTTCTGTGTAAGAAAATCACAACAGTTATGTTTGTTTTGCTCAGACACATTGCTTCTGGTAATGATTCTGATTAAGAATATGAAGGTAAGTTGTTCTCACTATTTGTCAGGGTTTTGCCCTCATGATTTTTTTTGTCCTTCTTTTGAGTTCTTAGGAGTTCCATGAGGTTTTCCTTGAATTTCCTCTCTTTCTTGTGACAACTACTGTTCTCTACTGTCTGGACTCAAATAGAACCTTAATAGACTTAAATAGAACCTTACAGTTCTAATTCTTGCAGCTGAGATTGTAAAATGAATCACTGAATGCTATTCAAAGAGCTCAACTCAAAAGCGTACCATGCTTTTCAGGAAGCATAGCAAGGTATGAAGCCAATCTTTAACAAAATAGAATTAATTAAAAGAAGTATTTTTGATGAAATAAAATCTTCTTACAATATCATCCAGACTAACACTGTATTGTGACAATGTTAGTACTGACCTCACTGTTAGAACTCTATCTTGTTTACATTTTCATGGTTTTGAACTGAAAAAAAAAAGGACCAAACAAATAAAACCCCACTACATTTAGTAAAGTTAGTAGTATTGATTCTAAAACACAATGCAAGGTGCTCAATGAATGTCTGCCTTTAAGACTGAATTTAGTTATTCTCTTTCTGATATAGATGGAGTAGCATTTTGTCATAACAGAGCCCCATTGTAACAACATGACATTATAATGAAGAGCTTTAAAATGCTATCATAGCATCAACTGTCAGAAAATTTGAATACTGAAGTGTCTTTTAGAAGAAGCATGGAAATGTGGATGGTGATTGTAAATTAAGTTGGTCCAATGACTATGTCATCTGCCTAGTAGGCTATAAAGCTATTTCAATTTTTTCAGTCTTTTCTGTGCCAATGGCAACGAATTTAAGAAGAAGCTTGCATAGACATAGAGTCTGATATTATGGGGAAAATTCAAAATTTTATGCTACAGTTTTGCATCAGCAATAACAAGCTTCAAGAACTTTAAACAGCTTTATTTTCTGAAATGCTCAATCAGTGTGTTGACTTCAGTGGTGACTAAGAACAGTCATTATGTTTAGTGACTGCTTTGGGATGAAGAACAGTCTACTTCAAGTATTCACCAGCTCAGACACAGTGAAAAGCTCAGTATATTAATTTAGGTGAAGCATCTACAACCTAACACACTCCATGTTAGACCAGTTATCCTTACTGGGCAGTGTCTTGTACTGAGTAGGTGCAGGGACAACCATTTGCTTTCCAATTGAAAATTAGAGGAGGAAAACAAACAGGCTTCCTAGGCACTGAGCTGATGGTGTAATTTCTAGACCATCTTTCATGCTCCTTTCAGAACAAAAGGTTGAGAACAAGTGTAAAAAGTGGAGAATATCTTTCAGCACACTTGTCATCTTCTGCTTTCATTTCAGAGTTTAACTGGAGTTTGAGATGCATTTTGTTGTTTATGTGATGTGTGAATCTTAAGCTGCTGTTCCACATGAAATTTTACTTGCACTTCCTGGCTTCACTGTGCTTGAGTCTCTCAGAGCTTACCATTGTATTTTACCCTCCATATGGTAATGTCTGTTCTTGAAATGCATGCTTGGCATTATCTACTGTTGTTATTGAGCAGGCAGAAATAAAAATATGAAGTAGTCTAGCACAATGTCCTTTGAGCATTATAAATTTTGCTAACCCTGAAAAGCACAGAAGACAAATGTTGCATCATTGGTACATTCGAACTTGTGTATTTTGTGTGTAGCTCAAACCTCCGAATCCCTTATACAATACCCTATATTTGTTTACAGTATTTTCTGTATGATAATTGGTATTACCAACAGGACATGCAACAATTATGTATAGTTTCTGTCTGTACATTTCAATAAAAACAGGAGTTGGTCATGCCGTTTGGTTGTCAAAACATTGCACAATATTATAAAAAGAGTTAAAATTAATTACGCATCCTTTCAAAGTCAGCATTTACAGCAGTCAAATGTTATTTTCCAGATAAAATGCAAGAGTGTGATATTAAAGTAATAAACTTTCTTGTAAATCTCTAAATCTGTATTAGTTCTGATTTTTAAATAACTGACACCAACCTGAGAAATTGCTGAGTCCAACAAGTAATGGGGGAAAAAAAAAAAGATAAAGTTCTTTAGGCTAGCATTTTTTGCCCCACTTTACAAGTGGCTTAAAATTTCTAGAAGAAAAGAGTATATAGATTCAGTCTTTTATATAGTATGAATTGAGACGCATCCCAACCTGGAAAAAACATATAGGAATTCTCATTGCATTTCTGGTAAAACTATTCAGAGGACCCTGCATTCAGCTGTAAATACCAGTGTATGAGGAAAATGTGCACAAGATACAGAGAATTTACAAGGAAAAAAGACACCACACACACAAAAAAGAAAATAATAAGGCAATGTTTAATGAGACTATATTAAAAAAACTGAGTGATAAATTAAAGAAGTTCTTCTGTTTTCCTTCCTTTCTTCTCTAGCTAATAATCGTCAAGGTCAACTGCAAAGATTATTTCTGTAGAGAGACTACTTTGTTGTCTACAAAACATAGGTGCAAAGTAGCATTTTGTAGAATGAATGATTAGAAGATCAGGAAATCTGGGACAAATAAGACACAAGCCAAATTGTCAGTATGAAGTTATTAACAAAATAATAATGTTCAGGTCTCTATTGTTTAAAACCTTTTCTATTTATCTCTCTACTCTTTAACCTAGACAATTCTTACACGACAGTAATGTCTTGTTTACTGGGTTGTTTACGGGCAGATGGCTACTCTTTATCCACTCATGTCCAAAGGGCTGAACATCTTTAGGGCAACAACTGGCTTTCATGCTGAGAATTTTCTGATCTTTTTGTCTCTAATGTTATATTAATAGTGGCCAACAAACAATATTCTGTAACCTGCAAAGAGTATAATTGCACATATAGCTATTAATAGGTAAAGCAGAGGTTTTATTTGTTTTCTTGTTCATATTTTTTTTTTTAGTTGTCCAGGTCAACCCTTTTGCCCTTGGTCTTTCTCTTATAATGATAAAAACATATTTTGAACATCATATATGTTTCATGTTTTTCAATTTCTGCCACAGCTATTTCCATGTTAGTGCAATTTTCATCATTGGCTTGATCTAGAGGGAGAATAAACCTACTTTTACAGTGCAGATATTGCAAATTGGTGTCACCAGCCTGTTATATCTTTGCTAGATTCCGCATCACTGTCAGTCCTTCTTTCACAGTGAATCAGAAAGATGTTGTGAAGTAATCCATCATGCAAGCGACTTGCAGGAATATGTAGAAGTTCCAACTAGACTGGGACAGGATATCCAATTTTATGCTGAACTCCTTTTAATATTTCTCAAATGTTTACTAAGCTTAAGAAAACAGGCAACTAGAACATGGAGAAAATGTTACTGAAAATAGGCTTCTGCTTCTTGGCTGTTACCATTTTATGTGACTAAGAATAGCCCAGACATTTAAGTGTGAAGGACGAAACCCTGCAAGTGGGAGTTTTGTCACTGACTTCAATTGAAACTAGAATTTGTTTGCAGGTGTGTCTCAAAAGGTCAGTGCAGGAAATGAACTTAGAATGTGCTATTTATCTTAGAGGGATTAGAACACCACCCTCGTGACACAGATCCACCAAAAATATGCAGTGTCACAGATGTGTCTCTTGTATGTCAATTCATTGATGCAGAATATAAAATATCTGATATACCTATGACCCGATTTATTGAAAAAAACCCATATTTTTGTTTTGGATTTCTGTTACTGAGTAGAAGCATGAAAATTTAATTCAGTCGGGTTCCATATTTATTTTAATCAATTTAATATTAAGGTTTTTAAATTCCAAAAAAAATTTATATGCATTAGGCTTGGTAGAAAATAAGAATATTTAATCATTTTATTTCTTCTTTCCTTTCCTGTGGAAATGTCTCACGTCAAGAGCTTTGCCTGATGAAGTTTTCTGTATTATGCAGAAAGGTTGGGAAAAGAAGGTAAGTCTTTGATTCATAAACTAACTCAAAGCAGGCAGTTCACTGTGTGAAATTAATCTTGCAAGGAAGAGATTAATCCTGATTTTGTAACCCAAGTGGGAGTATAATGTAACTACTATCTATATTCCTACTTGTATTGTAGGAGTATATTCAGAGTGATTTGTAACAGTCGAAACCACAGTAATGTATCAGTGTTCAGATTTTTGTATCAAACAATTGCCTTTAGAAATAATATTTAAAAAAAACCCAAATAAAACTAGAATTCATTCAGCAGAATGCATGAGAATGCAATGTTTTGTAAATGTAAATTTAATGTAAAAACTAAGTGATCAGCACTTAGTTGTATCCTATACATTTTCTATATAGTAAAATTATGAAAATGTCCCTTCGGGTTCTGAGTTTTATTACTGATTACAAGAAAACTTCACTTGCATTTCTTGAGCATAAATTAGGTATGTTTGAAAGATTACTCTTTCAAGCATGCAAATGCCAGCAAGGTGATGTATTCAGTGTAAGACTATTTATGCAGAGATTTCAAGCTCATTTGAGGAACATAAGTAAAGCAGCTGAAGTGGACTCAGTTTATGCAAAGTAGCACTGGAAAGATGAGGAGTCAGGATTAAATAAAGCAAAAGATCAACTGAATAAACTAATTAGGAAGTAAGTACTGAACAGAATAACTCTACACAAAATAGCTTTTTTTCCATTCCGTAATTTATTTTGGGAGAGATTATGAATTTTTTTAGTTTCTTCCATTGGTAATCATGAAGTAATATTGGCAGGTACTATGGAAAGCAAAATTTATAATTTCATATTTAACAATATAAATTGATAGTCTAACTGACAGCATAGCCAAGTGAT
Organism: Formicarius rufipectus; assembly: GCA_013399695.1. NCBI lineage: Eukaryota > Metazoa > Chordata > Aves > Passeriformes > Formicariidae > Formicarius > Formicarius rufipectus. The sequence continues at coordinate 264,843 of VXAU01000439.1, read as the reverse complement.
TCAAATAATAATTTTTCTCATCAGTACATTCGCTGCATCATGAATCCCATTCCTTCTTATAAAGAATAGGATCTAAACACTATAGATGTCTAAATGTAGATGGATCCCAGCCAAGCAAATATTTTATAATTATGCATTAATTTATACTTCCTGCAACACTGAAATATTTAAGTTCAAAAGAATTTGGTTTATCTTCTGTAAAACTGACCACTCTTAATGCAGTCATAAAGCTATATCCCCCTAATAAGAGACCTACCACTTACACACCTGGAATAAAATCCAACATAATATCAAAATGTCTTTAATGCCTGAATTTTTTATGAAGTTTGCTCAGACATTTAAAATTCTGTTCCACATGTTCCAAGGGCATACTTTTTTTTTTTTTCTTTTTTTGTCTCTATCTGCATTCTAAGGCCTTCTTGAGATTCATAAAATCTGCACCTTGGTGCCTCTAAGGAATTTGGTGAAATTTCATTCAATGATGACTAAAGTTTGGCATAATAATCCTGCCACTGAAATGGTTACCCATACTCATAAAATGGCTGAATTTAGCTCTAGAACTGTTTGAACATGAGTCTACAATTCCCTTTTTTCTTTTTTTTTTTTTCCCCCTACATAGTTTATATATATAATGTGTCCCAATAACCACAATATTTGTTAACTGTTAATTGTATGAAATGCAACTCTGTCAGAACTCCATGGAATCAGCAATGAAGAACCACTGTGCTGAAAGGCAATCAGCAACCTGTATTCCTTGCCTAATCTCTTAAACTCTCAGTCTGAAAATGCTCTTCTGTAAGTGTAAAATCAAAATTTTAAGATTAAGTTTCAGAACTTTTTTGTTTCCAGAGAGCTGCTTGATAGTTCCTCAAATTCCCTGGCAAATTGACTTCATTTCCCACCTCAGAATTCAAATGCTACTTGTGAATCTGGATGCTTGTCTGCTAGATATTTCAATGTGAAAAATTACAATGTTTAGATCCTTTTTCCAGCTGTGTCTGACCTCATGTATAAAATATGGAAAACAATATTCCTAGGAAATAGGGGTGTTGGTGTCCTATGTGAACCACAGGAAAACCAGATGTTTCCAAATGGTGTCATAATAGTAAATTCCTTCTTCAGTAGCTAATGCAATAACAGAAATGAGAACGCCAGTTTATAGTGTAATGGACACATTGCCTGGAAATCACTAGTCTCTGTTTCCAGTACTAATTCTGTATTTTACTTAAAAATTTCTGAGGAAAAGTTGCAATCTGGAGTCTTATCTCTCAGGTACAGACTTGTGTAAATAGACTTGAACAATTCCTCCTTTCACTTTCCCTCCATCTTGAATTCCTTGTTACATATCAGTCAAATTTCAGTATTGAAAAATCCTCTTTGCAATCAAACAGCTTATAGATTCTTTTTAAGGTACATTGCTAAGAAACAACAGACAGATGTTGAATATTTTCATAAGATTGATTATCCTCTAGATTGTATATGTATGGCTAGACTTCGTGAACGACGATTTGGGAGGGTTTTTACTCATGCAAAGTGGGTGAATCCCTCAAGCCGGCGCGGTGGATTTTTTAGGTGAGGCACAGTGTGCACAGAACTGGCCCCACCCTTTACTCCTGAGGTTCGTCTGCCAGGGCCTAGCGAGCTTGAACGGTGACAGCGAGGTCCTCAGGATGTAGGTTTTGAAGTCAGAGTTGTCCTTCTCCTAGGATGGTTGCCAGGTGGCTGACGAGCCCATCCTGCCTGAGGCAAATGTTGTATGGGCTGGGAATCGAACCCTGGTCTCCCGTGTGGCAGGCGAGAATTCTACCACTGAACCACCAATGCTGCCCTCTCTAGATTACCAAATTTTTAAAATCGTATGTTTCCATGGAGTTCAGAATCCACTCTTACAACTTGTCAAGAAACACTGGATTATTATATTAATTATTGGCTCAAACAACTCAAATATGTCTTAGGGGGAAGGAACAGGTCGAATTTCACAGAGGTGAAATGGTGTCCTGCTACATAGCCCTCCTTGAGAGTGTTTGGAGCAGCTGTCGGGCACAGTGCACCAGGAACACTGCCCCTCACCTCCTAGAGCCCCTAACCCAGATCCCAAGTGACCAGCACACCAGAAACCCCACCTGGAGGGGAGGAGGTGGCCACAAGGGGCCAGAGTAGATAAACCCAAAAATGTGGTCTCCACATTGTCACGGCCCTGCCATTTCCTGGACTCCTGGTAGCTGGATCTATGCTGGAACTAGGGTAGTAGCTGTAATTCTTTCTCTCTCTTTATCTTTACTTCTCCTAATTTCCTTTCATAATAATTGAGTAACTTAAAGCTGGATGTGTTGGATTTTGTTGGATTGTATGTGTTAACATGTGCTAAGTCAGTGCTTCATGAAACCTTATTTTGGTTGAATGTTGCTGTTTAAACTTTTGCCAAGTTCCTTTATTTTCTGAAGTTTGCCAGTGAAAATGTGTTATTTGACCTCCTGAGAAACATGAGTAGTGTTTTCTCTTGTGTACTCTCTCAAGGTATTAAAAGAACTGACAGACCTTTCAATACATTTTTTTGAGCCTTGTATATTTTAAAGGCCCTTCAATGAGCTCATGGGGGAGCCTGGGGTCTTACAATTGTATGAAGTAGTGTCTGAGACCTACTCAAAACCTACTAAGTAGGTTTTATTTTCTGAATCATAAATGTATCTAGGTGCTGAGCTGTGCAGAACTCACAATTGTGTTTCAATTCAAACTTTATATTCAAAACCTGAAATGCATATGAAATCAAAGCAGCAAACATTCTATATTTATGAAAAAAAGCCCTTTCATTTAAATGTTATTTAAATTTTTTTTCTTGAATATCAGTCAGAAAGCTTTACCTTGAGTATTATTAAGCTGGACTGGGATCTTTAAACTGTAAAATAGTGAAAGTAAGTCATATCACACACATCTGAAGACCTTAAAATAAATTTTGTGTTAGCAGCTACAGTAACCAGCAATCATATTTTCCATCTATTGATTTTTCAATTTAATTGCAAACCAAAAAAAAAAAAGTATACTAAGAAAAACGAGCTAAGAAAAAAAAATCAAATAGAAAATCCTAAAGTTACTAAGGAATTGATTCAAGTAAGAGATAGGAAGGAAAAGACTGCAAATGTGGCCTGATGGAGAGTTTCCAAATTAACACATATCTTGCCATGAAAAATGACAAATTATGGGAGCAATAGGACTTCCACTGCACTTGAGCTGTTGAGACCTAAGCAACTCTTAATGGGAAAACACCTTAGAATATTCTTTGAGGCTTCCAAGAAGTCACCCTTATACCTATAGTTTGGGGGATATTAAAAAAAAAACCCTGAAAAAATTCTTTTCAATGGTACAGTTAGGTCTTCTGAAATGATAGCCAAATCTTTTTTGCAGATATTGATTATTTGCAACAAAAGCAGAAATGTGTTGCAAATCACTGCCCTTTAAAACATCTTACCATGATTTTCAGTTGTGAATGGAAGATGTAATGGGAGATTTATTTAAGCATTTGCGTTTGTTTTAATTCTACAGTATGTCACAGAAACTCAATCTCACACTACACAACTGAAGTAATCATATTAACTGTATTAGGAAATACCCATTAAATTTGCAAGAACTGCTGAATTTTGATGTATAATGCATCAAATGCTTTATATTACAGAATGACACAAATCCTTAGAGTCTCATAAACATATGCTTGAAGTTTACAAAGATATTTAATTTTATATTTCTGACGAGTTACTCATTTCCTTTTATTCCTTCACTTTCAGATACAGAAAGCCCTACACTCCTACCCACACTCCTCTGTTCCCTTGATGTTTTCAGGAAATGTGTTGGTGCATACCTAAGGATCTGCAGGATTTTCTACACTGGGGGGAATTGCAATGTAAGTTTATATTACCTTTCTTAGGTTCAAAGAGATGCCTTGACCACTCAGACTAAAAGGAAATTAAATGGCAAAGTACAGCATTAGCCATCTTCTAAGTAATTTGTTTCCCTCCCTTCCCTATTTCATTCCACTATCTCTTGCACAATGAAACACTATGTTGTCATAATCTGGAATTGGAACTCTGTAAATAATACATGAATAAGAGTCTATTGTCTTCCTTAAAAATCTCTTGAGTGGAAACATATAACACACAAACACAAGCATGTAATTCTCATTAAAAAAAATAGAGGCCCCTTTTGATCTTAAAATTCCTTAATCTATCTTTAATTTTAAGTGGAATGAAGAGAGACATTAATTGTGGGTCTTTCCCCTTTCTGCTGAGACAATGGTGCTCAATAATTTCCCTTATAGGACCTTTTTTTTTCAGATGTGCAATTAGCAATCTAGAGTTTGAGATTTAAGTTAGTGCTACCATGAGGTAACAAAATCTAAAGATGCTTTTTTAAAAAAATAATTTATGCAGATTTTTTAAAGAAATTATAACCATTGCTAAACTGTAGTGGCAACATAATAATAATAATAACTATGTTCCTAATTATAATACTTTCCTTATGTTTTTTGTGTTACAGCACTCGAGCTTTAAATATCTGTTGATAAGAAGAGATCTTATTAGGAATCAAAATATATATTCATTATGTGAGTGCTCCATTAACAAACAGCTCATTATCTTCCCTTGATTAGATCATGTTATGTAGTGCCCTAAGATCGTGTAAGTGGAAAGCTATGTAACAAGAAGTAATCAATTTGAATTATTTTATAGATGCACCTTTGGATAAAATCTTCTGAATGTTTTTGATCCAGTCATCTGCTGAATGTACATGGCATAACATGCAAATCTGTATCACAGGTTACAGCACAACTCACATTGAGGAGATCATCTCCATATTCTTTGCTGAAACAGAAAGATTTTTCCTGTCAGAAACTTGCTAAAGCCAGTTTTGAGTCATTTGGCCCAGAAGAGTTCACTGACTCATGCACTGGTATAAACTGACCTTAAAGAGATGTGCAGGTGAGGAATGTATTCCTGCAGTTTTCTGAAAGGGCTCACAAAAGCTTCCCTGACTCAGGGAAAACACATAATAACAGTGTTCCCATCTCATCAGTTTCCAACCTTCAGCTTTTTCTTGCTTGTAATAGGAATAGCAATGTTACATGACGAAAAAGGCAGACAAACTAGCCAGTATTAGGTCTGTCTTGGTGTCAAGAAAGCATGCTGCTTTATGAATGTCATGAATCCATAGCTTATGCCAGCACTTTCTCATGCATCAGTCAAGATAAGCAATTGCTGAACACAGGAGAAACTGCCAACACATCTCTGTCTTCAGCAGTGATTAGGATTGATTTTGTATCCACAGTCTGCAGAGCATAGTCCATGTAACACACCATGAATATCTGCTTAGTTGTAAGATAATCTAAGATAATTCACCTCAAAACAATGATTTCTAAGTTTCAGAGTGACTTTTGATACATAGAGAACTTTATTTTACAGGTACTCTCAATGTCCTGCAGTTGCTATTTGCTTTAATTTTCCTGTTCCATGATCAAGAATTTGATACAGTTACACAACTGATGTGACATACTGATGGTATATGCATATTTGCAGGAGCATCATTCCATTAGGGCACATAAGGAGATTTGTCCAACAAACCATCTCTGTACTTGTGCAGTCGTTCTAAGTAGGTTTTCATCATCTGTTTAGTTTTTCAGTTCTCCTGCACAACTGGAGATCATAGGAGTTTGATTAAAGTAACACCATGTTTCTTAGCTGCACAATATGACTTTTGTTTTTTTGTTTGTTTGTTTGTTTGTTTTTGTTTAATGTAGCAGTTAGATAGCACTACAGCACAAGTTTTTTATACCCTATAGTGAGTTTGTTTAGCTGGGTAGCATTTCCTCTTCCTGGGAGAGGACATAAGCTAGGCCACCTGCTTTACACTGACTAGGGAGATATTCCATACCATATAATGTCAACCCAGACATAAAGAGGGCAAGAGGGGAAGTATATCTCTCTGGTAATGCCTGCTGTCTACCAGACTGCTGTTGTATTGGGATCTTGCTTCTTGGAGGAGTGAATACTTCCTGCTCATGGGGAAGTAGAAGTTTACTGTAAGTTTTTTGCTCTCTGTCTGTGCATCAATTTCTTTTGTTGTTTGGTGGGTTTTTTTGTTTGTTTGTTTGTTTTTCTTTTCTGTGTAAGTACAAACTGCCTTTCTAGTAACTTTCAGTTTTACTTTTTTTTTTTTGTCCTTCTTCTCCCTCTGGGAAAGAGGGGAGAGGCTAAAGCATTCAGCCAAGGTGAAACAACAACATACCCTTTGTCTATGACTCTGTATTTACTATCACCTTAAACTGTCTCATTTAATCATAAATTCCTAAAATAACCTTAGTTGGAAGGGACCCACAAAGATGACCAAGTCCAGCTCCTGGCCCTGCACAGGACAACCCCAAGGGTCACACCGTGTGCCTGAGAGCATTGTGAACTCAATGCTTGTGAACTCAGCCTTGGTGCTGTGACCACTTTCCTGGGAAACCTATTCTAGTTGCCAATCACCCTCTGCATGAGGAACCTTTTCCTAATATCCAACCTAAATCTCCCCTGACTGAGCTTGCTGTTCTTTCCTCAAGTCCTGTCACTGGTCATCAGAGTAGAGAGATCTATACCTGTCCCTTCTCTTCCCCTCACAAGGAAGTTGTAACTGCAATGAGGTCTCCCCTCAGTCTCCTCTTCTCCAGGATGAACACACCAAGTGCTCTCAGCGGCTCCTCATAGGACTTTCCCTCAAGGCCCTTCACCATCTTCATTGCCCTTCTTTGGACACTCTTTAAGAGTTTAATGTCTTTCTTATACTGTGGCAAAGCCTAAGTGAATTAAGATACTAATTTGAACCAAGAATCTGTATTTTAAGCAAATATGGATGTTTGGACAGGTGTGTAATGAACATGTGTGGAAACAGGGTGCACAGGCCAGATTATCATGGAAAAAGTGCAAGTGAGAGGTGGAACCCTTGCCATAATCTATGACATCCATGTAACAAACTCATGAGTGCTGGTAGTTTTGCATTATTACCATTTCTTTAGTTGTGCTCTGTGATACTCACTTCAACAAGGATCATGATGGGTAAAAATGAGGTATTCCAAAGAACAACACTGAGATGTGATTGGCAACTACTGTCACAAGCATTTCTGGTATTGATAACTGTCTCTTCTGAGTCAGAATAAATAGCAGCATAATTATTCTGAATTACAGATTTTTTTTTCCCCTTCTAAATATGTGAAGTGACTTGAATATTACTTTTTAGAGACTGACTACATGGTTGCAATGACATTTAGAAGAACATCTTCTTTTCAACAACGATTTTGAAAAACCTACTAATTAGGAAATATTACCACTTGATTAAATGATGCAAACAAATTGGTATGATTCAAATTGAACAAACTTAGATTGTGTTGTTCCTAATTGACGAACTCACAGAGTTCTTCTGGAATCAGTTAGTTATCAATAAACTTGTAATTATGTGCAAATGAAAGACAGTAAATTTCTTCTGAAATTTCTTCTTTGAGCTCACATGGA
>VXAU01000439.1:239700-257163 GCA_013399695.1 Formicarius rufipectus | reverse complement strand
AAACAAAAACAAAAACAAAAAACACCCTTATCTAAAAGATCTGTCATCCAGCTAAACTATGACTGATGATTTACATCTAATTCATGCAGGAAAAAGTCCAGCTTTATAAATATTTAAAGTAAAGGAATGATTGGAAGAAATGAAGGAAGTATATTTCATCTTTTTAATGGGCAAAGCTTCTCATTTGTACTGGATCATAACATCTCATTAGACAGCAAAACAGAGTGTGTCTTTCTTTTGAATCTATGAAACAGAACTTCCTGTCCTTTTATGCACTGCACATACCAAATTTAGAATTTTGCATACTTTTTTTAGAAATGTGATTTACAATAATTCTGACTAGTATTGCAGAGATAGATGGTTTGTATCTCCCAATGTTTTGACTCTAAGTTATCTTAAATATCTAAGCAAAGTAAATCAATTTAAGTCTTACAAGCACAGGCCACAAGATCTATTTCAGACTACAATGAAGTATTTGGACGTGGTCACTCTTCAAAAGTATAAAACTTTCTTTACATTTTCAGCACAAGTGGCATTTATCATTAATACTCTTGAGTTATTGTTGTAATGTTATATTTTACTTTTAAAAACTCATTTTTTTATCCTTATGTCTAACCATATATATTATTTATTAAGACTGATCAGCTTAGTAAGCTCTTTCAGCTGTTATGTTAAATTGAACAAGCCAGGCTTTTTTGGTAGTTCTTTTCAAGGTGGAATCTCTATTCCTATCATTATTTCAGTAGTTTTTTCATTTACTTTTCTTAAACCATACAAGAAGAATAAAATTCCAGGGTAGCAGGACAACTGCTGAAATAACCTTATTCTAAGTCTTAAGGTTTCTGTTTATTTGGTCATGAATCTCTAAGTATTTAAAGAAATAAAATGGTGAATATAAAATGATAGTGTTTCCATACATTTTTACATTGTGCTTTGATATGACTGATTTCAATTGCACCTTCATCACATTTTTTGGAACTGTTGTTGTTTGGTTTAGCTGTATTTTCTAAAATGATCTATAGTATGCTCCATAAGTTAAAATTAATATTTTCCTTGCTCAAAAAATTCTAAAAATAAATGTATACATATTTTCTGGATACTTCATTACTATCAGATCATAGCAAAGTAACATACAGCTGATACATTGTTTTGCTTGTCCTCCTTTGTGAGAAGATAACTCTACCTAGGTTATTCTTGGAGATGTTGACTTAGCTATCTTTCAGAGATCTTACATGAACTTGCCAAAGCTTCCCTGGGCGCTACTTTTCATTATCTGCACTCTTACATTGTAGAAAGTTTGCCTGTTCTTGTGGTGGATTAGCCTTGCATAGCAGCAAAATGCCTACCCAGTTGCTCACTGGGCAGGTGGAGGGAGAAAATTGAATGAGAAAGGTCATGGGTTGAAGTAAGGCAAGGAAATCACCAACTCCTGTTGGGAGCAATGCAGAGTTGACTTTGGCAAAAGTAATTTATTTTATTGCCAATTAAAATGGAGTTGGGTAGTGAAAAACAAAAAGACAAACTTTATAACAACACCTTTCCTTACCCTTTTCCAAGACTCTACTTCACTCCACTCTGGACTCCTATACAAGCCCACCTTGCCAGGCAGAGACAAGGATGGAGACTATAGTTAGTACACAGTACTTTCTCTCATCACTTCTTCCTTCTCCTTTTCTCTGGCTCGTTCGTGGGCTTCCCACAAGCTGCAGTCCCTGCAGGAGACATCCACCTGCTCCAGTGTGGGTTCTTCCCCAGGCTGCAGGGGAATCTGTGCTCTGGTGCCTGGAGCGCCATCTTCTCCTCAGACCCTGTTATTCCTCTGCCACTCAGTTGTTTTGGCCTTTCTTAAGTACATTTCCCCATGGCCCTCTCTGGGCTGTGAGCTCAGCCATACCCTGCAGTGGGTGGGTCAGAACCTACTGCGCTTGGCACAGGCAGCCCCAGCCACCCTGCACAGAGCCCCCCACAGCCCCTGCGAGCAAAACCTGGGCACCTACAACCAATACAGGTTCTTTTTTCACTTGCAAATTGAAATCTTTGCAGTGAAAACTTTTAAGTCCATTAGCGCCATTACTGTTCTACACAAACAAGATTGATAAGTTATTCCCTTCTCCAGTCTTGTTTCCTAGACTTGAAGAATTACACTCCCTTTGTTTTCACCAGAAACAGTGTTTTATAAATCACAGCGATCTCCAGATTCTTCAATTAATATGTGTCTTTCTCAAAGTACAGCACACCATGGTCCACCCAAGGTCTAAACTGAGCAGGCAAATTTTATGGACTACAGCAAAGGCATTTTTGGCAGCAACCTCACTGCCCACCCCCCTACTGATGTCCTGATTCCCCTTTCGGAAAAAAAAAAGAAATTTTTTTCCTCAGCTTTTACCTGTGCAACTGATTACTCCTGTTTTATTAAGATGTTTGACTGACTCTCATAGTAGGGGCTCCAAAAAGAGCAGACAGCATTAAGGTTGACATGTATCTGTGTTCTCAGAACTTTAGAATTATTGCCATAGGTCAGTATGTTAAGAGGCTGAACACTACTTAATTTTATGTAAAATTAAAACTAAAAATATCTACTCTTCAAAACCTAACATTCTTGGAGATATTTGCATTTTATTATTTTGAATATGCACTATGAAACAACTCTGTTGTGGTACTCCTGTGAAGGAAAAGTTTTCAGAAGACAAGGACATATTTAGAAGTAAATGAGATAACAGTTTAGGATGATAATAAAATAAATACCTCCAATACTCTGAATAAGATATTAGGGAAGGAAAAACTTACAGCATGTTGAAATGGTTTGTAAAAAACATGTATAACATTACCAAAGTCAATAAATAAATGTATTTGTTTAAACCCATGGAGTAAAACGTTGTGATATGTATCCTGTTACTCACTGAAGACATTTGTCTTTTGTTGCCTAGACAGACTGTCACCATGTTCTTAGCCATCCTAGTTATTCAAAGGATACAACAGAACTATTGATTTGTGTTCATACTTATATTCCTGTGCATAATAATTGCTAAGGGAGTTACCATTATTTATCAGGCAGCTGCAGTATATTTTACTGTGTCTGATGTTCACCATGCATTTAAATAAGAAAATATCAAGTTACAGTATTCCAGTTCCTTAATGCGATTATTCCGTTTTGTACACGTTTGTGATTAGTGTTCACAGAACTGCACTGGAAAGCAAAGTGCATGAAGAAACTTTTAACACTATTACATATGTCATTCCTAATTTAGCTCAGCTGATTAATTGAGAATTTTTACACTGTACCTTAACTAATAAAAACAATTTATTTGCCTCTAAAACACAGGCATAAGCAAATCAGAAGACAAAGGACTCAGGCTATACATTTAACTACTGATTTGAACTCTGTAAATTTAAAAATATCTTTTCAATAGTAATATAGATTTGTGCATTTTCTTGTATGCTCAGTGCAAGTGAGTATTCAAACCACACTAAATGGACAATTTAAATATTCTAACATTAAACAGCCCACTGGGTGAGCCACTATTAAGCCTTTTATGCTCAGACTCATTGACTTAGTCTGTGTAGCAGGCACATATTTTCTCAAATGGAAAGCAGAAATGAACTCATGCTGATTAACAATCCTCTTTTTTCTTGTCTTATAGCAAGGAAGAGCCATGGTTGTGGACATTTTTAGGAGAACTTTAACAACCACACAGCAGTTTCAAAGACAGAGCCTACCTCTTCAGCCTCAAATTGGTAAAGAAAGCATCACTCACAATTTTGTTTGAGTATCACACGAACTTTTAAAGTTTCCCAATTTTAGTGTCATTAATATTTGAAAATACTAAATGTCTGGTGGTTTACATTTGTGTGAAGGGAATAACAGGTCGTCATTTAGTGTAAAAGAGATAAATAAGCTGTATATCTACATCATTTCCAGTAAACTGAAGCAGCCAAGGCCATTATTTGGAGTGGAGGGCAGCTGGCTGGTGATCACGCTGCCAGCTGTGCACATTCAGGCTGTGATCTTGTGCTCACCAGCAGCTAGATGACCCCTGCCCACCTGGGAGAGAGCTTCTGCTCTGGCCCAAACCCATCACATAGTCTAATAGGTTGAATAGTTTCTCAGCAGTGCAGTGGGCCAGTAACCCATAGATTTCCAAATGCAATGTTTAACTTTGCAAAGAACAGTTATGATGCTAACCGGCTTTTTAAGAGATGAAATTCAGCATAGGTAAGCAGTGACTCAGGACATTTATACTGATCAGCCTCTGCCAAGTCTAACAAATGAGAGTGTTTTCACTGCTTTTCAGATCAATACGTATTTCATTTCTGGAAATTGCTGGCCTACATCTCAACAGTTATTGGTGAGGCATGTGCAATCCCAGCAAGGGAACCTTCAGAATTTCCAGGAATAAATCATAGAGCTGTGGATTGCTGCTGCTTCTGTAGCTGTACTCTGGGATCCCCAAGGGCACCACCAGCTGTGACCATCATGGACAACACTTCTTCCCCCAGGCCTCCTCTCATCCTGCCCACATCAGAAGACCCTACATCAGCCCACCAGGTCTCTCAGCCCCTACTCCAGTGACGCAGTTGCCTTTCTGGGCTGCAAGACCACATTGCCGAGTCATGTTGAACTTTTGGCCCACAAACACACTCAAGTCCTTCACCCCAGGGCTAGTCTTGATCCATTCTCCTTCCAGCCTGTACTTGTGCTTGGGATTGTCCCAAACAACGTGCAGCATGTTAACCTCACCACACATCTTGATGTCATCAGCAAGTTTGCTGAGGGTCAATATGTGCATGTTATTAATACATATATATATATATATATACACATGTATATATATGTTCACACACTTCATTTATATGCACAGTAAATTATGCATCTCCTGCAACATAATTATGGACTTCTAATTCTGGTAGACTTTTTAAAAATAATATTGTTAAACAAACATTAAGTGGCCATTAGTAGGAATCCAATATATACAGTATAAGCCACAAGTCTAACAAGTAGGGATGGTATCGTGTTAAAACTTATGTTTCAAGCTGAGGTTAATAATGAGATATTTCTAAAGATAAAAGTGCATAATACATATTAAAATGGAACTATCTGGTCTGTTCATCACAGCCTACAGTCCTCTGAGGCTTTCAGTATCCTAAGCATGCATTGATCATCACAGCCATAAGAGCTGTGTTGGTTTACTGCTTTGCAAGGGATTCTCAGCAATTTACCTTTTAGGTGGAAGTGCTTGAATTTTTGGCTTAGGTTTTCATCAAAACAATGACTCATCATGACAGAAAACTGAGAAGAAAAAGGGTCATTACTAAATGCATCGGATCAGTCATTGTTGGGTAACATGTTGCAGTACTGTTTTCATACTGAACAAAGAAAGTCAAGCCAAACCACATTTTTATAAATGTCTGGCAATATATAGCATTCAGACATATATGTCTTCTTTTATGTATACACACATAAAGGCAGTTGCAGTTGCTCACGTTGAATATACATAAACATCAGGAAGACATCTTTGCATGTGTTATCAACAAAATTAAAACTGTGGTTTAAGTCTTTAAATATACATTTTCTGACTTACCACTTGTGCTTTTAAAGCCTTACTGTTCCCTATGCTAAATACCTATATTTCAGTTACAATAGTCAATGCAGTTAGAGATGTCTTTCTCAAGTGCAATTTTCAGTGGTTCAGCTTCACCATATAGGCTTTCTGTATGATATCAAAAGTATTTCTGAGACACTCTAACAAGACATGTCTGTCTGTTTAGCAATTAATGTCCTTTATTTGTCCCTGTCTCAGTACACATATTCTTGAGACAGGAAACTGAATTACTCCAATATTCACATTTGAAATTACAATGTGACTGAGCATGCACTGTCTTGACACTAACACGGATTTGGTCTTTTGATCCCTGTCTTTCCTGATGCTTAAAATGAGCTCAAACTTCTTTCCTCCAGGGTAGTTTTAATATGATCATTTTTTGACACTGTTCTTCCTGTCACGCCCACAGCCTTGCAAGCCTTTTCATTCTAGCAAAGCCCTATGCATTCATTTGCATGTAGGAGAGTATGAAATGACTCTACAATTCAAGTGTTTCAGAATAGGAGATGAGCGACATAACTCATATTAAATATAGAAGGCAATCGTAACACATAATATGCGTGTTCATCACTATCTTTTGTTATTCCAATCAAAATGGAAAAATCCCTCACTTTTGTTATCTTTTAATTTAATCAATCATACCACATTCTTTCTATGTTTTTTTTTTTTTTTAATTTAATATTCCTTCTGAAGAAGCAGCTTTAATCAAACAGTGAAGTCAACATAGTATCATCCTCTCATCATACCTTTAGAGGAACCATTTTTGTAATGTTCTTTTGTAATGGCTTTCCCATCAGTTGATATAAACTGATCAATTTGAGTTAGGAGAATTTGTACCTGCTATTTTCTTCTGGGTTTTTTTGCATACATTACATGGATAAATAGCATAACATGGAGACAAAAAGAATAATGTTGATTGTAGTCCATTAAAAATAAAATAGAAGTTAGTAATTCACACTGTTAACATAAGTGGTGGATTCCCTCTCATTAGATAACCTAAACCAAAACTGTTTGATTTCTGAAATTCATGTTGCAATAATCCACAATTATTGGAATCTGTAAAAGAATAAATATCTTTTAATTTTTTGCCTTGGAAATTAGACTACCTCTTTAAATGTTCTGACCAGTCTTCCAAACAGTCCACAAAAACTTGTTCTTAAAAATGGCTTGTTGTATGTTTGCAACTCCTTTGGAAAAGGAAATTATTGATATTTCAGTTTGCACTAACCATTTTATATAGTTCGTTCTTACAAAAAATAGTAGGAAGAAAACTAGTGGAAATAACTTAGATCTCTCTAATGGATCTAGTCCAAAATAAAAATCAGTGAAATTCTACAATAGCAGCTTTACTAATTTGTCCAGTTTCTCCAAAGGCAGAAAGGTAATAATTGAAAGTGGGACAAGCTAAAATGCAAAAATTGTTTTGTATCATATTTGGAACAACTGTAACAAATGCAAACTGTTGGAGTATTTGTAAGCTCATGAATATTGACATTGATGGGACTTGAACAATAGTAGTCAAGGAGAGGCCACTGTTCTGTTCTCTGCTGGGCCAGATGTTTAACTTCCTGCCAAGCCTGCTACTGCTTGCTGGGTTTGTCCTTTTATAACTACCTCCGTGAAACACTACAGAAAAATTAATGCTCATACAGATAAGTGAGAACTAGAAAAAATGACAGATTTTATCATTTTCAACTCTGCTAATCCCCCTCTTTCATATGCAACATCAGTTCAGATTTGACACTTGTCACTGACCTCAATTGTTACTACTGAAGATACAGGATTAATTGTGCTAACAAGTGCTGGGGAAAGATTGGTACCTGATAAAAGTCAGCCATTGGAAAATGGCTTTGGAAAAGTAAGTATCAGTACAAACAGAAATTGTATTATCTTTGGGAAATAATACAAAATCAGTTGTATTAATACAGTTTGAACTTCATCTTGGAAAAATTTAGCAGAATATGAAACGCTTTATGAAAACCAAGTTGGGAAAGAGCTATGTTCATTCACATCAGCTGTTCAATGTAGTGAGCTGTAATTCATTCTTTCTTGTCTATCTCCTTTTTTTGCCTGAGTCTTCCTCATGTCCCTCCTAATCTTCAGAACTGAAGAGGCCTCAAGCAGGAGATTCTAGATATTCCTCCTAGACCTCTAATATCACCCATCTTTCTTTTTCTTATAACTACTTTTGCCCTGGAAAGCAAAGGGTTGTGGTTGCTCCCAGTACTTCTCACTGCATGATGTTAGTGTGGCTGCAGGAGGAGCAGGATTCCATGCTTAGGTTGTCTGTGGCTTTGATATACTGCCAGTTAGAAAGCAATAATGGAAACCCCAACAGGAAAACAGCAATTCTCTGTAGTTTATTGCCCAGTCAAATCTGAAGATAATTTCCTGTAATCAACCACTGGTATTTTCCTGGCACCAGAATTTTTTCCCTGACAGAGTTCCTACAAACCGTGCTACAAACAAGCTACCTCCCAAAAAGGGTCCAATAATGTTTCATAATCAAAAGTGTTTCTAAATTATTCAAAACAAAAGATCACTATGTATATGATAAAAATGAGATCTAACTATTCATTCTGTAATCCTAACCTCTCATGGAAAGGGAAGAACAAACAATTTTCATTTCTTTTTGTTCCCTGTAGGATAGAAATATTATTTGTGCAAAGATCTTGTGATATTATATACACAAGGTACTGTATTGTCACATATAATTGCAATGAGAAAACTTTCTGTTATTTCTCTAAATATTTGAAAATAAATTACCTTAAAAATGCAGGAATATACTAATATTTTATAAAGAACTTTTGGGTACACTCACTGCTATGTCATTTTATTTTGTTGTGGGTTTTTTTTTTTTTTTTTTTTTTTTTTTTGTTTTTTTTTTTTTTTTTTTTTGTTTTTTTTTTTTTTGGTGGTTTTTTTTTTGGTTTTTTGGGGTTTTTTAACTGTTGGAAGCCCATTACCTGCTAGCTGCAATTGGTACAGACTACTTGTATATTTTTACACTATCAGCACTAGACAACAGTTGCACTTCTAAATTCTACATATGGCACAGAACCAATAATCCGGAGTCTGATCGTGCATTTTTCTTCTGCACATAGACTATTCAGACTGGAAAAATTGGGGGCTTGGCATTCTGGAAAGAAAAGCTATTGTTGAAAATTCAGCATTCACAAAAGAAGGGGTCTTTTAAAAATAAAAAAAATTTTAAAAATTAAAAAAAAAAAAAAGAAGAAGTGAATTTCAACACAAACTGGCACGACTTTCAGCCTAGTCTTTCTAAAGCTGCTGGTTGGGATGGAAAGTGGAGATCTAATGAGCAGAGAAAATTGGAGAGTGGGTGCTTGAGATATACTGGTAAAAGCTCAAATTTTGTTTGTTCTTAAGTGATCCACTACTTATAACCAATATAGGCTGTTGCTTACTCTATTTGTGTAGCAATGTTTTTCAGGATTAGTCTGGCTTCTGAATAGAACTTTAGAACAATATTATGAGAGGATGAATAAAAGAAAGTAAAGTAAAAATTTTTTTTAAAGTCTCTATTTATACAATAAAAGGCTTGATATGGGCATTGAGATCACTGAAGTGAATTACACTATTTTGCTTGGCAAACTTCCAGGTATAAAAGACTTAAGTAGATATAGGATCGATATCATTGGAATGTCTTAAGTGATCTTCCGCTAAAACTCTAAAGGAATAGTAAAAGAGAATGATGAAAGAGCTGTGGATTTCAAGAGCAGAACCACAGACTAATTCCCGCTTGAGCTACTAGATCTATTAGCATTTGGGAGTGTCTTATGTTTCGTAGGTTTAAATCTCTGAGATTTGAGGAGGAAGGTGTGCAAAGTTTCTAGGTTAAGATATATACAGGACAGGTATGTTCATAAAATGGCCTTATCCTGGATCACCAGGTCAACCTCAGTTCTTCTAAAAGTTTACCTGAATTGTACCTTACAGTGACCTGAGATCTTCCTGTAAATATAAATCACACATGATCTGAGTACTTTTATTGAAGTTAGACACACAGGCTGGGATCCATCTGACTTAAGGTCATATCTGAAAGTTTGTTGCCTAAGTCTGTTATAACAAACTGAAGCTGACTTCGGAGTGAGTGAAGATAAATGGGATGAAACCCCTTCTAGAGGTGCTTAATTCTCCATTAAGGAATGTAGCACTAATTAGGTTGTTTGCTTTGAGAGATATAGATTCTGTTGAAATGAATCCCAAAGTGTTAAAACATAATCTATCTTTAGAAAAACTCTTTTCTATATTATCTAATTTGTATTTTGATAGCAGAGTCTTTACGTCTTATCAGTATACTTAGATTTTTTTGGTACTATCTGTGACTAAGGACTTCATTAATGGAACCAAGTCATCTGATATGATGATCGGAAAACAAACCAATATTAAAGGCTGTAGGTTATACTTTAACTCCTGTCCCTTTTGGAAGTGCTCTTATAGGCCTGCAAGAAATCTAAGTGCTAATTTCACAAATATTTTCTTGGTGCTTGGCACCTGAAATTCATCTCTGAGATCAGACCTTTATAAAAGACAATTGGAAGACAGAAGAGTGATGCTACTTTTTCAGTAGCTGAGTGGCTAATATATTAAATCAGTGTGGTTTTATTCTATTCTTTATTTAAGGAACATACATCTTGACCTTGCACAGTCAGTAGCTTGAAAACCCTTATAGATTAAAAAAACCCTCTTTGTTAAAAATTCCAAAAGAGTAAAGTATCTTCAGTATTTCTTGGGCCAAAGGAAGATTAGGTTCTAGTCTAGCAGTTTAGGGCATTCACTTGAAAGAAGAGACCTGAGTTGCATTCCCTCCTTTAATGATAGTTTCTGTAATGATAGTCTCTGTATTAGGTGTTAAACATTTGACTCTCATGTGAGAGTTGGAAGTGCGTTGTCTTCTCTTGAAAGTGCCCTAATCACAAGACTACAAGTCACACGTGTTTTTTTGGCTGGTAGATACATAACTGCTGCAAAGAGTGAAAAAGAATCAACAGAAGGGATTCTAAGGAAGCCTTACTGTGGAAGGCAGTGAAGAGACTAGGGTAGACTTAGTAAGTATTTGCAAGTCTAGACTAATGTTTGGATGATTTTATTAAAAATCAGTAAATACGAGGAAGAGATGGAGGGCCCTAAACTCCACATCGTGGAGGTTAGATCGCTGTAGCTAACAGGGAAGTGACTAAGCAGTGCTGCCACCACCACATACTCCACAGAATCGATGCTGTTCAAGGAAAAGGTTTTTAAGGTTTCAGAGAGCTTTTACTGTGGGCGTGACAACCAGTTGCTAAAGTCCATGGGAAGACAAAGGACAAGACAGCCTTGCAGCCAGCTCTCACTCGTTGCTAGTCATGGTGAGTGCCATTCTCAGCAGTTTTATCCTTCACAGGTGGCAAAGCAAATGTACCTCCTGACTGGCTCCTGCCTCTAAGTGGCAGTGGGGCTTGTGCAGTTCCAGGCACTTTCCTGAAGTTGTGACAGTATCAAAAGATATTTGAATGCCAGGTTTTACTTTCTGAAACTGTCTTGAACTGACTATTAATTAGTGTTTTGTTTGATAACCCTTTCATGCCTGGATGCAGCTGGATGAAAATAAACCACGAAGGGGGTACATTTTTGTTTATCATTAATTTTTACTTAGTTTGTATAGATTAGTGAGACTCTGCAGTAATCTTCTTAATTTGTAATACACTGTAAATTCATTTAGTAAATTTATATATTGCATAAGTTTTTGGGGTTTTTTTGTTACTTCCTACAAGTCTAACCAAGTTAATACTTTTTATAATGAGTCAGTTTGTGTGATAGTGCTCAAACTAATCTGGTGATCTCCTACTTTATTACAATACTACAATATCACTAAAGTTTATAATTAAACTTTCCAATACCCAGAGGGCATTCTTCATGTGGTAGAAAAGCAGGGCTCTGAGAGAACTCTAGATTTTCAAAATCAGGCCAGTCATTCTGTTACATTTATGTGGAAAAAAAAATTAGTTACTTCAGTTTATAAAATAAACAATCAGAAATAAAAACTTCTCTCACTTTTCCCCTCGTACTTACATTCATAAACCATAACTAAATATGACACATGCAAGTGCTTAGCAGTTCCTGGGACCACAAGTCTGCCCCTTCTGCATCCTACATTTGTATCAGATCAAAATCTGATCGGAATTCAGCTACTGAACGATGATATCCAGGCCCAGGACACCAAGATGTATAGGCCAGATTGAAACGTAGGTATGAACAACCTTAAAGGACCTAAACCCAGAAAAAAAATACACATTTTAGATGGCAAATATTGGTTGTTTTAAAGATGCCTCGTTTTTAGCCAGGAGTAGNAGTCTCTTTAAAAGGATTGTTATAAATCATACTGGGGTGGGTTTCTTTTTTTTTTTTTTTTTTTTTTTTTTTAATGCAGGCAGTACCTCCTTTACTTCTCTCCTAGTCATCACAGGCTTATAGCTTATTTTCTTTCTAAGAGGTGTTTAAGACATCTTTCTCAGAAACTTAAAGAATCAATGTTTTGGCAGTAGCCCCTGTAGGTTAACTACTGTCTTGGTTTTGAGTTCAGGCACTTAAAAATGCCTCACTACCTACAGATTAAATTTAAAAATTGCTTTTACCTATAAATTAATCTCCTTAATCACTTTTTAGTGAGTGAAGTATGGTTGTCTCCTAGGCTTTCATTCACTTCCACCAACATAATATTCTTCAGAAAAACCTTGTATTTGCCTTGACAAGGATCTTAGGACATGTTAATGCTAGCTCTCTGACAGGAGCTAACAAAAAGACTTCTGAGTGAAGCAGTTCTGCTCCACAGGGTAGACTCTTATCATCTGGAATGTGTTATCAACCATGACTTCAGAATTTCAATGAGGAAATAGACAGTCACAGAGCTGTGCAAAGGGCCAGCCCTGGCCGTGTGGGTTGAAAATCTTCTGTTCAAAGGACCTGTACTTGTGCAGAACTGAGTCACTCTTCTCAACTGAACTGCGACATTGGCAGTACAGTCAGCTGTCAACTTGCTGTGGTAGCAGGTTTGCAGAACCACTGTAATGTTTTCTACATAGATACCTACATTAAGAGTATTCTTGGAACTACAGTTTGCTTTCAGAAACTGGGGGCTCTCAAATCATGCTCAGGTCACTGATATCTCATTTGTATTTAGTTTCCCCCTCTTAAGTAGAAGCATGTCTGCCAAGCATTAGGGATAGCTCTCACTCCTGCTGCAAGCACTGGCAGATAGAAAGGTCTTACAGAACCATTTGAATAAAAATGCAGTAAATAGCATATGAATAATTTTGGCCTGTGGCAGCTGGTGGAAGAATAAAGAAAATTATATTTAGAAGGACAGACCCAGGGCAGCCTTTGCTAGGCTTCAAAGGCACTGAATATCAGTGATAGCTATAAGCATACAAGGAACATGAGGCATCCTGTGTATATTTATGTCTTGGTAGTTTATACACTGTTCCAAGGAGATCCATTTAAAAAAGTCAAAATAAGAGAACTGATAGCAGAGTTTAACCAGGAAAGCAATACACACATTTTGCGACTTTTTTTTTTTTTTTCTTTTTTGCACAGACTAGAATACTTATAGGATATCTGTGAAGAAAGGACTGCTTTAATCTGAGGAGTGTAATTTTATGGCCCACGCCACTGATCTTTTTCCCTTTGTGGCACCTTTTTAACTACAAACCTATGTTTAACAGTTTTGACTCATGAAGTTCCACATAATTCCTTTTTACTTTCTAATTGGATTGTTTTTATCTGACACTGCAATAAATTATTTTGGCATAAATACAGTTATTGAATTCCTTTTTAACTGGGCATCGACTTCATATAGTAATTCACTAAACTAATAGCATCTGAGGAAGTAAAAAGAAAAGCATAGTCAGACTAGCTGCTTCTTAAATGAAAACAATTTCTTCTTAAGCCTGAAGCAAAGCATAGGCTGCAGGGAAAAAAACCTGTCAAGCATTCAAAGGAAGATACACAAAACTAAGATGATATCTATTGTTTTCTGGGCCATTACTTATTTTCCTTTTCCCCAGTGTGTATAAGAGATTTTGAGAAATGTCTATTTTCTACTCCTCCCACCCTGGAATTACTTATTCCTTCTATCAAAGATGAATATCCAGTCTCTGAGCAACCTTTAGCAGGTACAAGCACAGAGCAGAACACTGGTACATATGAAGAGTTCAGATGGAGCTGTAATGAACAACTCACATGAGTCCCAGCTCTTCACCTCTCACCCCAGTCTGAATCTCCCTTCATTTTACAGAGTCTTTTTAAAAATAATCCTGGTAACAACACATGTCAAATCCAACATCAGTCAAGTTACTGATATAAATGACCAACTTTGCCCACCATATAGTGTGATCAGTCTGAATTCATACAAATACTGACAAACCCCATTGGAGTGTTGGAAAATCACAAAGACATTTGGTGAACAGTTGAAGTCAGAGTTGGGTTATTGATAGTTACAATTGCTACTTATGCTTTCCCTTTGGTCAAACCAGCATAAATTTCTTGTGAAAGGTCAGAAGGTAACCAGATAAAATCAATTCACTCATCAGGGAACCTGATGAGATAAAGAGGATTTGAAAAAATCCACTGTTTTCAAGTGAGAAATTTCTTTAAGGTGCCTAAGAAAGATAACAACAATTTGATGATTGCAGCACGTAATTGTCTCTTAAGTAGTTGTATTTCTTTTGGTTTTGTAGTAAGCATCATTTAGGGACAGAAAAACCCCCAACATGTAAATTATTGAAAACTTCTTCCTTAAGTAAATAAAATCTTATTTATGAAACTATAATGTGGCTTCTAATCAAAACATTGTCTACAGTCCTAAATAAGAAATCCAAGTAACTTTTCCTGTTACTAACAAAGAATTTTCTTTCTATGTAATCAGATGCAGGCATTGGATTCCTATGTCCAAGGCCATACTCCAAGAGAGAATAGGGAGCAAAGGGAAGTGAGCTGATGCAGAAATTCTTTAGTTGGTATCTAGTCTTTTTGAAGCTGTCTACTTCCAACCTTCTGAGGTAGTCCTCATAGTAAATATATTGTATTTAAGCCAGCACAACTCTGCCTAAACCATGAAATTTATATACCAAAAACAAGTGCAGCAGGCAAAATTTACAAATTTTTTTCCCTCAATGTCCTTATTTTATGGGAATATGTGCCGTTTTTCTACTAAGCTAGGGGTTGCTACTAGCCATCAGTTATTTGATTTTATATGGTAACATATCCACATCTCTGTTCAGTAGAAACACATAACCTCAATATAGAAGGAGATGGATCAATTATTTTTTCCATAGGATGCTTTAGTAACTCAGGAAAACTAATATCAGCCATGAGAGATTAAGTTCTCTGTGTCTTACAGAGAGCGATTGACTAGTTTGGCAAGATATCTACTGTGCATTATTTAGTACAGCTTTAAGCTTATTCTTACATACTTACCAGTACAGAGTTTGTTACAAAACCTCCTTTCTGTTCATTGTTATGTTCCTCTTCTGCCTTTTATTTCTTGTATTTAAATGCAAAAATAGCAGTTTATGGTAGAAAAAGCTATAAGCAGAAATGAGTTGAGAAGAGGATGCAAAGATATATTGCCATTATGCATTAATATTCATCAGTTTCTTTCCCTCAGCTACACACATGCTCTTTATAAGTTTCTCCAGATATAGATTCATACAAGAGGATAAAAAGCAACTTGATTAGCAGAAGACAGACAGCAGTGTGGAGACTAAATGTAAGAAGCCCATTTACTTAATTTATCTGGAAAGGAAAGGAAAGGAAAGGAAAGGAAAGGAAAGGAAAGGAAAGGAAAGGAAAGGAAAGGAAAGGAAAGGAAAGGAAAGGAAAGGAAAGGAAAGGGGAAATTAAAAAAAAAAAAAAAAGAGAGAAAGCAAAGTAGGGGTTTGTAATTCTGCAGTGTTATAAGACTGTGGTGGATTGACTGTAACTATATGCCAGGTCTCCACCAAAGCTGGTCTTTCACTGCCCTCCTTAACTGGAGGGTATAGAAAATATAACAAAAGGTTCACGAGCTGAGATACAGGCAGAGATCACTTATCAGTGATTGCCACAAGCAAAACAGAGTTGACTTAGGTAAATTAGTTTAATTTATTATTAGTCAAAATCAGAGCAGGACAATGAAAAGCAAAAAAAAAAGCCAAAAAAATAAATCATAAAAAAAAAATAAAATCATAGAAACACCTTCCCCTGCCCCCTCCCTCCTTCCTGAGCTTAAACCCGTTCCCAGCTCTCTACTTTCTGCCCCTGAGTGGCATGGGACAGCTGGGAACAGGGGTGATGTGCGGTTCATCACATTATTTTTTCAGGTGCTTCCTCCTCAGGGAGAGTCCTACCCCTGCTCCAACCTAGGGTCCCTCCCATGGGAGACAGTCCTCTGTGTGAGGATCTCTTGGGCTCCTCCTTCTCTTGGGCTACAGTTCTTCACAGACTGCTCCAGGGTGGGTCCCCCATGAGGTCAAAAGTCCTGTCAGCAAACCTGCTCCAGCATGGGATCCTCTCTCCACAGTCACAGATCCTGCCAGGAACCTGCTCCAGAATGGGCTTCCCACAGGATCACAGCCTTCTTTTAGAATCCACTCACTCCAGCATGGGACTCCTCTATGGGCTGTGGGTGGATCTCTGCTCCACTGCAGAATTCCATGGGCTGCAAGGGGACAGCCTACCCCACCAAGGTCTGCACCACGGCCTGTAGGGGATTCTCTGTTTTGGCTCCAGTAGCACCTTTTCATTCTACTTCTGCACATATTCACACATATTCTCTCACATATTCTCACTCCTCTCTTCTCTGGTTGCAGTTACGTCAGTACAAATAATTTGAGTTTTTTCCCCTTAAATATGTTATCACAGAATTGCTACCAGTGTTGCTGATCAGCTCAGCCTTGGCCAGCAGGAGATCTGTTTTGGACCCAGCTGGCATTGGCTCTGTCAGACATGGGGGAAGTTCTGGCAGGTTCTCAGAGGAGCTGCCCGTGTAGCCCACCCCACTATGAAAAACTGGCCATGCACACCAAGTACAAAGACACATGGAATTATTTTTAAAAGTCACTAGTCAAGATGACAAACAGCATGACCCTTGGGTCATCTGATATATGAATTGAAAGTTATATAACGGAAAAGGGGAAAGGATGAGTGGAATGGAAATTGTTCTGAATTACTTGGGATATAAATTAATCAAATGATCAATCTGACACAGTTTGATGCATCAACATTTTATTTTGATAAAGATATAAGTTCCTGAAAGTAGATGCCTAAATAAGTCTGCCCAAAGGAAAAAAAAAAACTCTATTTCATTTCCTATAACAGAGAAAAACTCATCCTCCCTCAATTTCAAAGTCCAGCACAAAACTAGACCTTCACCCAGAGTCAGTGGAAGGCAGTGCTACTGGACAGCATGACAGCAGATTGGAGTACATCTGCTGCAGTGTCCTTGTACCTGAGTCAAAATCCATTGTCAATGACAATACTAATATTAAAACCAATGGACATTCAGGAAAGGATAACCAGAAAAGAAAAAAGAAATAAAAAAAGGGAGAGAGAAAAAACACCTCTTGCTATTTTAAAAACTGCATTATTGACAATTTATTTTTCTATTCGCAGTGGACTTCATCACAGAACTTTGGGAAACATTAAGGGATTCAATTAACATCGTAAATATTTCAGTCACTTTGTGCTTGCACAGGTCTTTCAGGGTGTGGGCAGTCTGTTCTGGGAAATGATTCCAAAGGTCCTCAATAGATGTCCATTCTGCATTTAAAATATTCATGCTTTTTTTTTTTTTTTTTTTTTTTTTTTTTTTTTTTAGAAATTT